>JAUYWV010132524.1:0-11038 GCA_032274565.1 Nematoplana nigrocapitula
GTCAGGAGAGAGAAAAGAGAAAGACGAGGGAGTGAGGAGAGAGGGGGGGAGTGAGGAGAGAGAAAAGAGAAAGACGAGGGAGAGAGGAGAGAGAGGGGGACTGAGGAGAGGGGGGAGTGAGGAGAGAGAAAATATATTGAAACAAGGTATAGGTCAGAATGCCGCGTAATAGCAGAGCCCAAGCGGCTCGAGAGGCCAACGCAGCCACCCGGTGGCGGCGACGTGAGCGCATGACACAGGCCCAGAGGGAGGCAGAGGCACAACGGAATACAGAGCGGTACCATGAACGTCGCGCCGCCCAGGGAGAACAAGAAGCCGTGCTGGAGACGGTGAGCCTTTTCGACCTTTGGAGGCGGCCATGGGGAGTTGCCCGATTGCTGGGTCTCGGCGGTCCTGCGCCGCCCCCTCCATCCTCCGAAAGGGGTCGGGTAACCAAACCAAACCAAATCAAACGCAATGCCTTCGATGAAAACCAGAGAGAAGCGCACGCCGCGAGGCACCAGCGACGGCGTGCCGCCCTGGACCCAGAACACAGGGAGGCCGAACGTGCTGCAAATGCCAGAGGTCATCTCGAGGGGCGTCGAAGAATGGATCATACCGGCCGCGATAACCGCTCCGCTAATTCGGTTCTGTCTCGTCGATAGTACGTACGGCTTACTATGGGCACGTTCGGCTTCCCTGTGTTCTGGGTCCAGGGCGGCACGTCGTTGCATACTGCACCTTGCTGATGATCGTAGCACGTAGTGCGTTCTACGAGGCTTCTACGAGTAGTATATATATTAATATTGTTGTCAGGGACGAAGCACTAATATAATCTAATAATCTCAAATTACTTTAAAATTTGGCATCAAAATATTTTTAAATAGTCCTAAAACTTTGTAGCTACGCCCCTTTTTAAACAAATTGAATCTGTATGTACAAAGATTTCGAGCAGTCCAGTGTAATAGCTGCCGGCTACATCTTCCTACTCTTCCCCGACTCCCCTAATACTGATAGCGTGCGACAGAAAACGCTCTATAATCTGACTGTGTGCAAATCAAAAGAATAGTGTATAATCTGAAAGCGCCCAGATTATGCAACTTGAGTGCAGCAGTTATGCTCCTTTTGTTAGCCAACACACTACACTGGCTGCCTGCCTGTCTGTATGTTTAGCTATTCATTTCTCTGCCCCCCTTGATAGCGTGCGTCCGAAACTATAATCTGGCTGTGCGCAGATTATGTATATCCAGATGTGTGCCTGGCGAGCGTTTACTGACAGTCTAGTTTTTGCGTTTAGTAATTTTTAATTTATAGTAATGTATGGCCCCATTTACACTGTTTAATTTTATAGATGAAAAGTAAAATTATTCTTTATTTAGAGAATGATCATTTTTTGTCAATTTTAGCGGGAGTGAAAAATAATTTTTGGATACTAAATTCCGGTTTGAAAAATTAGCTTTTCTTTCCCTAGGGAAAAAGTTTGTTTTCACTCCCGCAACAAGAAACCTTTATTATAGCTATTAACACATGAACAATGTAACAGTAATTGAATTCGGAAAACATCTTTGTGTGCAAGGTTAAGATTATAAGTGAATAATAATATGAGAACAATTGGTAACGTTAATTACAGGATTATTTTTCTGTGTTGTGCATGTTGTATTTGTATGTTGTTCTTTTCCTTCAAAATTAATTTTCTCCACCAGGCGACTTGCCATTTTCATCTTCTGTTCGGTGCTCTGATTAACATAGCGCATAACTACAGCGTCGCTTCGCCAATTCATGTGACTTTTCAAATTAACACTAGTTGCCCCGCCATTTGCAAAAAGGGTGGCCGCTGAGCGTCTGAGAGAATGTCCTGTATATTTCTCTGGAGTTGGTAGATTTAGATATTTAGCAATCTGAAATGGAATTTTTGCAATAGTATTTTTCCCATTGCTTAAAAATTCTTAAAAATACCCTGTTTCATTACTCCTCTTTCGTTTGGAACAAATCCACGAAATAAACGTCCGCTAGCTTCCGATATGCATTCCATATATTTAGTTATGTAGGAAGAGTGTACAGACGGAATGTTGAATTTATTCTTTATCCCAACTACTGTTTTTCCTCCCTAATGAAAATAGCTATTATCTCCCGCATATTTGCTCTTAACTCCCTCATTTTTTAAATACATTTAAACAATTTGCGATAGTTAAAAGGTTTTTTAAAAGGTCAACAGACACAGTCAAATTTAGTTTGTCACAGGTACAAACATAAGTTTAGACAACACGAACATATTGCCGAGCACTTAACTAGTAGTCTATCTAAAAAACATAATAGTTTAGGCATTGTGATGTCCTGATACTGAAACGTTCGCAATTGAGCAATTTATAAACGTGGTCGTGAAACCATCTCCGTCTGCGCCACTCGGACCAGCGTCAGAGGAAACATCGCAGTTGCACATCGTTATAGTTATAGTTATAGTTATAGTTATAATGTTAATTTTGCGATTGTGTCCCAATGAAACATCAACATAGCCTTCCGCCACAATGATAAATTGCCATCCACCGTGTCACATAATCTTCTCTTTCGAACACTCCAATTCGACCAGAAATGTTGAGCAAGATCGACAATAACAGTGACCCGTAAAAATTCCGACTTCGTAGTATAGTATAGTGGTATGCGACCCCTCCCCCCAAAGCCACGTTCTAAGGGGGTCCGCCGCCCCTCCAGGCTAGTCAGTCTCGGACCCCCGCCACCGCCTCGACAGGGTCCGTCCAAAGAGATTCGGGAGTAAGGATTGCGGAAAAATACAGTCAGCAGGTGCATGTAAAGAGGTGATGCCTATCATGTGGGTGTGTTTTGCAAAGTGGGCAGAGTGGAGATATATGTATGGTGGGATTGATTTTGTATAAGTATTGTTGAGGAGTGGAGATTTGTCGCATCTGAGTTGTGAGAGAATTCTGAGTCGCAGGAAATGGTCATACTTTAACGACCAGCTTTTGTAACATGTCAATACTTTTTATGTATATCATATATATAATGTCTATTATTCTAGAGTAACCGTCACCTACAAAAGTGAATAATTAAAAAAATGGAAAATCAGTAATTATCTAAATTCAAATGTCAATTACATACACTCGCTAGCATCTATTTCGGCTATACAGTCCTGAAAATAAGTCTTAGGCCACCAACGTAAAATTTGGTTGATGTGTACTCACTAACAAAAGTAAAAATATTTCAGAAATTCAAACTTATCGATTAATGCGTCTATATGCAAGCTTCAATTTTATAAACTTAACATCCGAGTAATGACGGAATTTTAAAATTTAAACCTCAGCTACTAATCGATGGTAATATAATATGCTGTGAATAAATTTTAGCCATTTGTATATCACCGTCTTCTAAGCGACTACGAACTTTATACGGTATGAAACTCCATTTATCATTTTACAGGGAATAAAACGGCTACAACTGAATACACTACTCCGATAAAATTGATGTAAAATGGTGAAAACATCTTTGGTCAAACGTCAACTAATTTGAGCAAGAATTCGCCAGGGTAAGTCTCAACGACAGACTACAAAAGAATTTAATATCTCCCGTTGTGCTGTACGCTGTCCTTAGAAAAGCTCGAAAGGAAATGGGCCCCGAGGACAACATCAGACCTGGTAGACCTGCGAAATTAACCCAAAGGGATAAAAGAAAGCTCATTATAGAGTCGAAATCAAGCCCGTTTCTGACATCACGCGAGCTTCAAACGTCTACGAATATATGAAAATGGTTACTCCGATTTGCATCCGTCGAATTTTACGTCAGAATAAACTTTTGGGAATATTTGCAGCCAAAAAGCCGCATCTGACGAACATTCATAAACGCAAACGATTAGTGTGGTTTAACCGTCATCATATCAGGAGCGCTTCGAATTGGTCCCGCGTAATTTCAGTGACGAAAGCAAGTTGGAGCTGCGCCCGAAACGTGGAAGGTTCGTGAGGCGTCCGCCGGGAAAGAGAAACTCTGAGAAATTATACCACTAAAACATCAAAATTTCCCCTTTACTTCTGGGGCGCCATTCGAGCCGACGGTCAGAAAATGTTGATAAAAACAAAAGGAACGGTTGATTCTGAAGAATATAAACGCATTATAAACATCGCCCTCCCCAAGCTCTACAATCATCGCAAAATATTTCAACAAGACGGGTCGACGTGTCACGCATCGAAATCCACAAAGGAATATTTGAGAAAGAAAGCGGTACGTTAAATGTCCTACTGACCTCACCAAAGCCCCTATCTTAACATAATCGAAAGTTTGTGGGACGATTTGAAAGACGCAGTTTCGAAAAGGCATCCCGAAACTCTGGATGACCTATGGCGTTTCTCAGTGGAGGAATAAGACAAGATAACGCCATCAAATATCGAAAATCTTTACCAGTCGGTTCATCGGCGAATTAAGGTAGTTCGAGTCAGCAAAGATAGTGCAACAATAGTACAGAAGTATGTTTGTTTCTTGTTTTCAATGTTAAAATACATCTGGAATAAAGCCTTTTATTTATTCCGCATTTTTATTTATTAAATCAAGTGGGATAGAAGGTGTCTACATGAATGGACTTGTCTACATAATGGTCATCCTTCCTGGTGAGTTTTCGCAGTTGATTCTGTGAGATTTACTAGCGAGGGCAGATTTCCATGCTGATGAGTCTGTAAGGAGGAAACGCATCCATGGATATAAAATCGTTAGGCTTAAATTTGTCCATTCATGTAGACACCTTCTATCTCACTACCAAGGTGATCTGGCACTCTGCA
Organism: Nematoplana nigrocapitula; assembly: GCA_032274565.1. Classification (NCBI taxonomy): domain Eukaryota; kingdom Metazoa; phylum Platyhelminthes; order Proseriata; family Nematoplanidae; genus Nematoplana; species Nematoplana nigrocapitula. Next base: position 4,758 of record JAUYWV010132524.1, read on the forward strand.
TTTCATTTCATAAATCAAGTGGCCTAAGACTTATTCTCAGCCAATGTATTACCATCGATTAGTAGCTGAGGTTTAAATTTTAAAATGCCGTCATTGCTCGGATGTTAAGTTTATGAAATTGAAGCTTGCATATAGATGCATTAATCGATAAGTTTGAATTTCTGAAATAGTTTCAATTTTGTTAGTGAGTACACATTAACCAAATTTTACGTGGGTGGCCTAAGACTTATTTTCAGGACTGTATATTTGTAGTGATCTGCCGCGATGTCCTTCTGTACGTTTATAACTCGATAACGGAACTTGGCAGAGAGCTTCAAGCGGTCTCAAATGGACCGGCGTTTCACTGGGAGTAACATAGGCCTATAAAATGTACATAAGTAAAAAACGTATTTAAAACCAGGTAAAAACATGCGACATCTAAAAAAACATACTACGGTTTTATTTTGCTACTAATACATTTGAGAGTAGTATACCTCGGAATTTATAAGTAAAATGGTTACATTTCAAGAGTCCCCTTCTACTGTGGTTTTAAGCCCATTAGCCCCCCTTGGGATGACCCCAATTTTTTAATCATCATAATAATATTTTACTTGAAAGTTTGGTTGATTCCTGATATTTTATTGCATTACGTAACCCCCGAGCGAAGCCGGGTACCTCCGCTAGTTCCATATAAAATATATTGAGAAAATATTATCTGTTCAATGTTCATGGTATAACACATTGGTCGCAAACTATAATCCCATCAATCCTATAACAAGGGTGTATTAATACCAGATAAGTAAAAACATTGGGAAGATGCTGTTGAAGACTGAGTCATTTACACAAAAGCAGAATTATATACATCAAAACAAATTAAGACTAATAAAAGTTAAAATAATATCTAACTCAAATTAACCGAATTAATACAAGAGAATACTTCCAACTTTACAATTGCCAGATATACTACACGCTTAGGCTCATGATAAACTCGTATTACAGTATAAAAGATTGTGGATAATAGCAAAAATGATGAAATCCGGTAACTCAGATACATTGTTTAGGAAAAATAAGATACGTTTTTTAAATTGCACTTCGTGTAATATAGAAGAGCGAACTAGAAATAGCCTACTCTCCCGGAGAGTCTATGTTTTCTCGAGCTGTATTTGATTTACTATGGCCTTTTTAAATTCCCATAGAGAAATAGCAAAAAGGGTTCTCATGTGGAAACTGTTAAATAAAGAAAGAGAGAGATGGAATCGTTAGATATTCTGTGTGACGGTATATATTCGGGGTATATGTAGTTCCTTGATGGAAATGAAATATTTGGAAATGAAATTTAAAGATTTTCCAACACCCCACATAGTATAAACCAGAGAGTAATTAATACATAGAGGTTCACCTCGAAGTAAATTAACAACTACACATAAATTTTTAATATATTTTTATCTTACATAGTAAAAAATTGGCTTATTTTTTAGCTATTAGTAATTCATTAAAATGCTAGTGTACGAATGTACTACTTTTTGACTACCCGATACAGTATGTTTTTTTAATAATTTAACCAAAGTCTGTTAATGACATCGAGCTATCATATATAGGTCATTTCGTAAAAAATGCGTATTTTGAACAAATTCTGCATATATTTTAAATACAGTGATATTAACTACAAGGATGTACTGTAAGTACAAGAATACTTTATGACTTATAAAAAATTACCACCAGTTTCAATTATTTGCCTGAAGTCATCAGCCATCTTGTGCTGTTCCCATTCTGAATTTCGTAAATAGGGGCATCTGCTCATCCAGAAATTGTTCAAGGTCTTCTTTGGTAGTGAAATTATCATTTCCTCAGATAGCCAGCTCGATGCGCGGGCAAATAAAGCGACAGCACAAGTTGCAATCAGGTGAATATGGTGGCTGCAATAACAACCTCACTCTAATACACTCCAGGAAATACTTGGTACGCGTTCAAATGATTGCCGAAAGCCATCCCGAAGTTCTTAGACAATCTGCCGATCTCTTCGTAGATTAGGACAATTATCAGGCCATGCAGTAATTAGGACATTAAGCATTTTGTTGCATTCATGTCGTTTCTTCGAAGTGTTTCAATAAGAAAAGTCATTTTAGATTTATCAAAAATTTTAATTTTTAAATTGTGTATAATTTCAACTTTCACAAAAAGTTACTGGTTAAAAACCTAGCAACCACCTTGGAGACGAACCTCTATCTATTATGTACTCTATGGTATAAACAGTAAATACAACAATCCGTGAATAAATTTAACTGTGTTCATTTAGTTATATTTATTGTCAACACAAGCATTTACAAAAGAATTATGAATGTTATTCAAGACAAATGTCAGATGGCACGTGAAACAGCTTGGTCTCCGCTGTCCCTACATCTTGTAGGAGCTTGGATAGGCATGTAAACCTGTTACCCTGGCCTCTTCGAAATGGTTCAGATGGACACCCACACAAATGACTTCCTGTAGGGTCTGGGGGCAGTAGTTTTCCGGCCGAAACATGTGTCCGACAAGCTGGAGAGGTTAGGTTGCTGGAATTTAGCTCGACTATAGAGTGCGTTGTTAGCAATACGTTCCAGCCAGTAAAGTTTCATTAAAGCTTTATCGAAAAAACATTACTTCACTTCAGAATGACCACTATAAATAAAAAATTGACATATGGATATTCAATACAGAAAGCAAAAAGGAGAACCATGTTTATACCAAACATGTAATAGCAACCGGTTTCGACCGTTCAACAGTCATTATCAATACAAAAATTTAAATAATTCCGGTACAAGGTCACCAAACAAGGAAAAATTCCATTAAAATGCATATTGCTCTTATTATTGTGTGTTTGCTACGCGATTACAACGTGGTTGACCTTGACTAGCTTTTGCTGAATTTCTATAGGCTCACAATTGCAATTTAAATCGATTATCTATTTTTTCATCTTATGTCGTTTTCCGCACTATATAATAGCTGATTACTACAAAGGTCAATTTTTCCTACAACTGTGTTTTTATGAATCCTTTGATCGAATACCATGCTTGATTAGGATTTGTTTGTTATTTCCACAGAACCCGTTTTCGAGGTTTGACTAGTTCAAACAAATTGGGCTCAATTTTCCGAAGCTGACGGTTTGCGGGGATTCTGTCGTCGTGCAGAATGACTTACTTGAAGACGCATTTGTAAAGTCATTGATGAGTGAAACTTTTTCTACCTTACAATCATGAAGTTTAACCACTTCGCGCTTTTTTGTGAGTGGTTATTGTAAGATGCCTTTTCGATTAACCTCATTATCTGCAGTACGGGAGACGACTTTCTGGCGATAGGGCGGTTGGAAACTACTAGACATGTTGTGAAGTTCCACCATACCACTAAATCGACTGCTAGATCAATGTAGACAAAGCAGTGATTACTGTACATTTGTATAGCTTTAAGCAAACGAGTACTTGGAGATTGCATATAGATAATGTTGAAACTGTGACTTCTTAAATACCAGAACAAAACACAGGCAAATATTGGTAACATACTGTATAGTGCAAACGTTTTAACAGTTGTCTTCATCAGGCAAAGATGAAAATTTAAACACAATGACACTGAACATTATTGATACAATAAAACACAAAATAAAGGGTAAGCAATAGTAGAAATCAAAGACCTTTCAAGAAAATTGGCTGCCGGATTTATACAATTGAGAGTTCGAAATACCTTTAGAATGTTCCTGAATATACATGTGGCGTTTGGTTTTTCCAATGTAGGAAATAGCAAAAACAATCTGGCAAGAGAATTTATAAATCACAGCACTTTTCAAACCGAATTCAGTAAATATGGTTTTAACTTTGAAAGTTTCCAAATGAAAGCAATTGTCTGTATTCAAAGCCATTTTTTCTCATTTAGTCTTCTGTAATAATTGTAGTCTTAAAAATTCCTTTTCTATCATTGATTCCGTTAAGTATGATTTTCATCTTAAAATTAAATATGCACTTCAGATAAAGTCCAAATAACCCTTTTTATGAAAAAGGTTTAGCAGATAAAATTTACGAAGACGAAAGATAAAAAGAAGGTCAAGAACACTGGCTATCATTGATCTATTGCGACATGTTCCGTTGTGGTACACAACATCATCAGTTTTTTTTAATATCTAGGAGTTTAGGTGAGTAATAATCTATTTTTCTTGTATATTTTCTCTTGTATAATTCGTACTTTATTTTCCAGCCTGATGATGTTGTGTGCCACAATGAAACATGTCGCAATAAATCAATGATAACCAGTGTTCTTTTCCTTCTTTTAATCTTTCGTCTTCGTAAACCCTACTTTTAACTCTCAATTGTATAAATCCGTCAGGCAATTTTATTTAAAGGTCTTTGATTAGTTATCCTGTTGCTTACCCTTTGTATTATGTTGTATTATATCAATAATGTTCCGTGTCATTGTGTTTTACATTTTAAACTTTGCCTGATGAAGACACAATTGTTGTTGTCGAAAACGTTCGCAATTTATGTATGTTACCAATCCTTGCCTGTGCGTTTGCTTTTTATTATATATACTGTAGAGCTTCATATATAGTTTGACATATTTGCTATAACAGATTGTTATTAAAATTATTTATCTCTTGAAAATCCCTTTATAGTTTTCGTCTTGATCAATTCCAGATAATCCGCAAGAGCTGCCAGAACGGCGTGTGCAGATCACCATAACTGACGTCTGTACTGTGTGAGGAAAATAGTTTGCTTAACCTTTTGATGGAAACAAAAGATGTTGGCAAACTGATTGATTAATAAGCGAGTGTCAATCATCAAGTTTTCACCTTCTTTGAAAACCAGACGTTGTTATGTGGGTTAATTAGTACTCAACAATAAACACACATATGAGCCGAGGCAAAATATTTTGACGAAAGTGAAAGTTAAATTTGTAAATTTGAAACAGGGGGAATTTATATATCAAGACAAAATACATAGTATTTACTGTATACTATAGCTAACTAAAATATATTCTCTTAGGGCAACTACAGTAAGTGTTTCAAACCCATTCGCTCCCTATAGAATCTCCCTAAGACTTTCTTGGCAGAGAAATGCATTTTCTTTATATCGGGTATACTGTTGTAGCCGATCTGTTATTATACAACTAAATAATGCATTATATCGATCGACATAACCGGAAATGTACAATGTACCGGGGCGGTTGACGAATAGACTCATCTTTATTTTAAAATGAGTTAAGTTCAACTGCTCAAGATTAAACTGATGTTTTGAAGGTCTTCTTGACTGCCCTGTGGTGTTGCCTCTTTAATACCTCCATTGAAGGTATAAATGGGCGGAAACACCAGGAATTATTGTCTCGAAGATTAATTGGTATCTTCGTAAACCCATACCATCAAATTCCCTGATGTAGATAGACTGCACAGGTGTGGGTTCCCCCTGCAGGGCATTACAGTTGCTGCAAGCGCCCGCGGGCGGATTTCTTATATCCTTTATATATATCCTTATATACAACCATATACTTTCCCTCCAGCCTAAACTGGGTGAGCCACGCAAGCCAGTGGGGTACGTGTCCCAGTGGGGAAAGTTCCGACCTGGCGGCGGACGTTCAGGTCCGATTCACTTTTTAGCCTTCCAAATTAAACACTGCTTCAAAACATGTGTTTTTTGCGAAGAGTGATCAGTCCTGGACGGTGTGAATGAAACAACACCAACATGTACAATGTTCTGTACAGCGATTTAACCAATGACTACCTGCTGCAAGTAGAGCTCCTGGAGATGGACAAGCAGGACTGTCGGACAACCACAACTGCAGAGTCTAACCCTCACCTCAATTGATCACCTTCTCTTGGAGACAATCGTGTAACCTCCAGTGCCTCTACAGTGATGAGGCGGGCGTCGTGTCTGGCTCGCCTGGGGATGGATTTGGGAGTTACGATGACGTCACTTTTTGGAGTTCCCAAGTCTGGTTTTGGGTGGGTTGGGTGCGGCGTTTGTCCTGCTACTCGGTCGACGCACAGGGTGTCGACCTGGGGACCAACCTGAGTGGTGGTGCGAATACACGAGGTTTCGGGACATTTTGGTTAGGTTTGGGCATATGTATGGTGTTCTGTGAAAGTTGGCCCGTTTGGTTAAATTGCGATCACCCTTCTGAGGGTATCGCTTGGGTGAGGGCTGGTGTCCACCTCTGTTGCATGTTATTCACACAGCCTCATCTGGGTGATATCAAACGGTTTAGCAACCCTTCTGAAACACTTTGTATGCCCAAGTTAGATGTATCTACCGGCACGGCCTCTCAGAGGAATCCGTGTCGGTGGA
>JAUYWV010132535.1:0-11037 GCA_032274565.1 Nematoplana nigrocapitula
GGTGGCGCTCTTTTTAACTTCGTGTTCTTTTGACCATTTCTTAAGTAAATTTGTAATTATCGAATCTTTCGACACTCTAGACTGTCCATATTTTTGTAAAAATCTCCAATATTATAACTATAATTCGTTTGTTATGTTCCACCCATTTAAAATTAAAAGATAACAAGTAGTTAGTATATAACTAAAAGTTTACATTTTCCACTTTTAACTCTTTCGCACAAAAAATAAAAGATTACTGCTTTATAGTGTGCAAGTACTATATATAGTTAACGTACTTTAGGTGAAATGAACTACAGTATATTATGTCAAATTCTGATGGGTCGAAGGTTATGTGTGGGTGGAGTCAAAGTTTTGGGATGGCCCATGGTAGGAGCTAGAGACATGGCACCGGCTTTTTAAGTGTTGCATTAAAACATTATTTCGACCATAGAGTATAATTTAGACGGTCAACGCCATCTGCTGGAGTCATTTATTAATTTAATTTCAAATAGTTCAACCAAACTCTCAATTTCCCGATGGCTTGGCAGAATTGTAATGCCACCTACTCATTAAATCACAATTATCAAAATCAGCAGTGTGAAGTAATGAACACAATTTTAGCAAAAAGTAGTGTCACGTTCGTATATATGCCAAATCAAAACTGCAATTATTTGATTGCTGCACCAACTTTTCATTTGAAGATCTACATAACATCAAACATTTGTAGACAGAGATACATTTCAGAGAGACCGCATTTTACGTAGCGTCCAAAACATGGAAAGGACAATATTTCATTTGTTATAGCTGATCTTTGTCTCGTTTCTGCTACTATACATGTATATATATTTTTAAAAAACGAACTCCCATTCTTTCACTAAATGCATACTTCTTCTAAACATTTGGACGGTGGTTAGGGTTAGGCATGGTCAGGTATACATCTTATCATATTATTGAACACTTACAGAGAATAAAACAAATTGTTATAAAAGCATAATTTTATAGCATTTAATAAAAAAATATATACATGGCATTTGTACAATAATACATGATAATCAAACCGCGTCCATCTATCTTTAAAGGGCTTACAAAAGTTAAACCTTTCCAAATCAATATGTACCTGTACAATGTTTGAATGTGCATACTGCACGTCTTGTTTAGACCTCACAGTACACCACACATACCCACATTTACAACCTGTTTTAAAATTCATACCAGCCTATTAATGACAGTTTAAAACACAAATGTACTACTAGCAGTAGTAGGTTTTGATTTTAAATTGAAATCCTGACAATACAATCACTCTAGATGGATGATGATACTTTGTGGTCTATCAGACCACAGCGGTGCAGCCACCCATCAGCGGATCTGTACGCCATATTGGGCGACAACTGCGTTAGCAATTTCACTGTGGAGACTGTTAGCTTCGTGTTGAGTCAAGGTGCGAAACATGTCTCGATATACCAGACGATAGCAGTGACTTTGCCGACCTGTCTTCGGATGCACAAATTCATCCACAAGACGAACCTGAAAAGTAGAATAACATACTAGAAAAATCAATCAGAAATTCTAGAAAATAAAACAAACAAAGATCGCCAGGCGGTAAACGCCCCCGTGCAGCCGCCTTCTCGTGTTGCATTCCCCGGGACCTCTTACGGTTCTCTTTCTTCTTCTTTCCACCTATTTCCTCTGTGAGGTCGGGACACCAGCGTCTACGCTCAACCGGACATTTACAACAACTTAAGATATTCGCCTTCTTCTTTTATGATAATGTATAATGAATTCAGCCCTAACTAACAAATCATTAAACAGTCCGATTGGTCAGGTCAGTGGATGGAGGTAACCATAGTTTGCATTGCGAATAGGGGCTACAACGGTTACCAATTAATCCTACTCACAATCATAGCAGACCGAATGAAAACAAAATACAAGGAAGAACTCTCAGAAGAGCAAGCAGGCTTTGTCGAAACCAGTTTAAATAAACATATTTGTATCTTTCGGATAATTTTTGGATACCAAAATACAGAATAATAAAAACATAACAATCGATATTTATAGATTTATAAATATATAATAGTACTAGAAATAAATAGGATATATTAATTGGAATATACACAAGATAAAATGAACATTTCGGACACAAAAATAAAGCAAATTGATAAGATTAGAAGGTATCAATTGTGAAATGACATAGCACGATAATAGACGAATGTCACGTGGTAAAGTTAGAACTGTAAGACGACTCTGTCATAAAACCGATGCAACTATCTTATGTTTGTACACTTAGGACAGTCATTGTCAACGATCATACCCTACGTACAAAATTTCAAGGCTCTATCTAAACAGGGGAGCGAAATATAAGGCGCGGGACGATTCGCCCCCCCCCGGTTTCTGAGTGCGTCTTTTAGCCCGGGTAGGATAGGGTTAAATCGATCTCATTTGAAAACACACCTTAAATGCTCATCAATAAAAAAGCTGAAGACTTGCTGAGATCAGAATATATTGCATAAATAGTCAAAGCCTTACTAAACCTCGAACCCTGATAATACTGTGAACAAATCGATGATAGACAGTCAAAATGCAAAATGAGTGCGGAAAATATGCGACATAGGGGGAAATGCATTTTAAGATTATGACATTAGGGATGCAATAAATATTTTTTTAATTATCAAAATATTTTTCAACGCAGGAGTCAGACGCTCTTTAAAGATTGACGTCTGGGCGTCTCCAATTTCATCGCGAATTTTTCGAATGTCGTCGTCCTTCTCTTGGGACGGAAATTTGACTATCGTTCTCGAAGTACTTCTTTCAGATGTTCAGCCGACGGGCAAGGTCTACTACAGTCGTCATGCTGCAGCCATGCGTTGCAGAAACCTTCTTTGTCGACACCAGGATTTGATTGGTCCGACGTTTCTCGCCAAACTCGCTAACGAATCCGGAAACCAGCAAGTTCCAACAATTTAAAAAAATCGTCTCCTGACTCCTCTCTCTCTCTTTGACCGTCCTTGTCGCTTTTATGATAACAGTCTCGTATGTTACATTCCAATGCAATGGAATATTTAAACATCTTTGAGATTGTGATTGAGTGGGATAGTAAAGACACTATCTATAACCACGCTAGATGAATCTGCCGGCACTGCCTCTCAGAAGAATCCGTGTCGGTGAACTCATATCTAAGTGACTCCGGTTCCCCTGACGAGATCCGGTGAACAACAACAACCTTCTCCAATGGGTTCCAGCATATACTGTATGCAGTGATTCAAAGGAACGCGGCAGTTGACAGAATTGTCAAGAAAAGAACGCTAATCTCTATCGACTTCAACTCTGGCAAATCGGTCATCGATCGTAAGTCAGCAGAAACTTGGCTAAGCAAACGTCGTGCAATGCAGGATACAACATGAACATCTCAGAAGGCTTCCCTCCACCTGCCGACCAAATCTCCACCCTGACCAGAGAAGAAAGAACAAGATTACATCAACGGCGAACAGGGAAAGCCACCATCATGGCAGCCTAGTAAAGGGCTGATCCATTGAACAACCCTCACAGAACTCATCCTGCGCTGTCCTCAATGATCCACCGCTCGCGCCAGGAATCTCGGCGACCCCTGTCCCCCACTGACACTTTCAAAGGCAACACCAAAGCGAAGCTTACCTTTCTTCAGGAAAAATCGTCGCATGTAAGGGACTGCAATATTCACAAGAATTCCCGCCATTCCAATATTAAATTTATTCATGGCCATGAATCTAGCAAGGGCCCGCCTTTCCCCGGTGTATTAATTTTGGCTATCTAACTTTAAATTTCAACTTGACCTCGCTCTTAAATGTTCTGATAATAGATAGAGCTTGCCGGATTTCTTCTTCCTCTTGGAATATTTTTTATAACGTGGTTAACACACTGATTAATTTGTTTGTAAATAATGGTTTTCCAAATTTGGTCGCTATTTTTCGTTTTTGTAATTTTCTGAACTCGGGGCTTTTTCTTTTCACTATCTTCGTAACATCTGAGAGTTCCTAGCATTATTATTTTTTCTTCCATTTTATATTCTGCTTTCTATCCGCCTGGCGAATCGGTTTAAACGTCTGGTCAATGTGAAACTGTCTTCAAAGTGATGACGGTGGGGAATTTCTCCTCCAACAAGAACCCTACACTGAAGTCGTTTACAAATGATAACTTTGAGCCCTTTATTAAGGAGGCAGAGTTTATAAAGCTTACATACACTCCATCTCCTAAAAATGTGCTTTCCAATAATGGAGCACCATAGTACCTCATACTTCATTCGCGTCTTTAACAAATTTGTTGTTTGTTTTAATGTTGCTTTTTGTTACGTTGCTATTAATTTTAAATATCTGGAATAATCGAAACCAGTCGACATAAATGAAATAAGTTTGTGTACATATTTAGCTATAGGCTCTCCTTTGTCCTACTACTGTATACAGTACTTAGGCTATTGGTCATCGGAATTTCATTGGTACATTCATCAGCCTATTGACTCACTTCTCACCGCTAAGACCAGTAGCGGAAGGAGGACGAATAACAAGAGCCAATGCCAGGGAGCGACGAAGGCCAGTCTGGTCATTGTGGGTGTTCCGCAGCCTCGCGTATAGTAGCTGCCCCCTCTCAAGTGGATTTTGACTTTCCCCTTCTGCTTCGCGATTTCCTGAAACAACGGGAAAAATAGAAATTGTTTACACATAAATGTGGCTGATGCACGAGGACATTGAAATTTTATAAGTTGGCAGTATGTTATGAGTTTCTCCACAAACTTCATGCTGGTGATCAAAGTCTCTTATAGCGTAAATTTTCTCATTAAAACTTTTTGGGTTTAAATAAATGTTACAGAAATTATTGAGTGACTTTATCCATATGTAAGCTACGCAAATATTTTTAAAATTTGCACTTTGTACATGTAAGCAAACAAACAATCAACATTTGAGCAAAAACGTTTCTGTGCTTTGCCGCTAAAATATTTTTATTACCCAGCTGAGAATATCCCCCTGGATCCGCCACAGTATCTGGAGAAGACATTGCTGCTAATTCGGGCAGAAACTGGGGCCTCACTTGACCACATGATAGACCGCCTCTAAAGCCTCGGAGAACCGTTTGCCCCTTTCTAGATAAAAGAATCATCATCAGATCAGGACTGCCGATCTTCTGCCAAGTGCTGTCATAAAAGTTTTACTGCCACCATAAAAGCATCCAATTATATAAAATCATTCAACAATTAGAGTTTATAATCAATATAATTGCCAACCAATTAAATAAAATTTGTACAATTCAACTTCAACTTTTACTGTTTGCCCCTGCAAAGGTATGAAGTATACGTCATAAATCGCCGCGTTTTTACACCATTCTCCCACCAAACTTCTGTGTCCTTGAGTAAACCGCGAAACAAAAACCTGTCAGATGAGTTAAGATCAGGTGACATGCGATCATCGTCTTGTGGCGGTCCCGAACTGATATTAATACGCAAATAAATTTGAGAGAAAGATAGTAGGGGTTTTAAACATTTGCAGTTGTGAAAAGCAACTGCATGTGTGACCTTGATGAGTTCCAAATGGAATTACTTGATCTCTTGTAGTTGGAATTCCCCGTGGAACGGATGCGTTAGCGTCCTGACCTCCAGGAGGCAATATAGTGAGAGGTTAAAGAAAGTCAGAAGATAGATAGAAAGAGAGACGAAGAGATAGAAGAAAGGCACGCTCCTAGAAGGCGGCTGGCTGCATTTGAGGCTAAAGTTATTTGACTTCAATCTTTGCTCATGTACTGCTATACAGTATACTCTTATCAATTTTGCTAATTGTGTTACTACGTATTACTAATTTTTTAACCATTCTTTCTTTATTTATTTTAATACTTATAGCTTAGATTTTTATCTTTACTCTTTCTTTAGTTAAGTCCAGCTTGAGGTAGTTAACAATCAATATTTCAAATTAACTAGAGTGTATTATAGAATAATTAATGATGAACAGTGTTATTGTTGGCTTCCGGTTGTCCTCAAGGGAGGTGTATAATAATAATATTAAGTATGTCAATGCTATCTTTATACACACCATTTATATTTCATCAGAAATAATTACATCAACTTAATTCATACAATATTCGTACATAGGATACCCAAATTTTAGTATATGGCCTAAAACATTTTAATTTTTTTTTTTTTGGAAACAGAAAAGAAACAACTAGATAACAGGTTTGACGTTTTCTCGACCAGTCGGGGTGTTTCAAAAGTTTTTTTTTTAAAGTTATGTTTTCTAGAAAGCGCAGCAAGGATTATAGAACTAAAGAAAAAAGTCGAAAGCGATACACTTACTACTCGTGGTAGCTATATATGATTCGGGTGACGAAGAAAAACTGCAATAGTTGGGACAGATTTCACGTAAAAAGCGCAGAGCATCCGACTGACTCTGATGGTGATAAAATGCAAGATCGAGAGAAAGAGATACAGTTGCGGTTACACCAAGAAATGGCGAAGTGTACAAGAAGTGCGGTGAGATGACATCAAGAAGGAAATAACTGGATAAACATATCTCCATATCTGAAGTCTAGATCTGGCAAACGCCTGTGGTTCGTCGTGTGCAGATCTGCCATTATTGTAAGTGTGTCGTTTTGGATGCGCAAAACATAAGAGAAGAGACAAATTGTCCGATTTGCGGATACAGGCATTGTGTACACGCGTGCCCCCTTTCTATACTAGGCCTTTCTTATTCTGTGTATCTCATTCTTTTTCAGTAGTTAATAAAAATAATGTTGGCTCTTTTTCTTTTAACATTTTAATAGTACATACTTATCCGCGAGGGGGGATTTTTGTGGGGTCCCTTTCTATCAAATATGACTATTTTCCGCTCTAAAAACCGTATTATTATAAATTAGGATATTGTTACGTTTCTAACGTCTAAGTGTCACCTTTTAACAGGACCCTTTTATTACTCTAAGGTACCCGCTTTTGTAATAATGGTTATTTTTACGTCTCCAACGTCTAAGGGACACTTTTTGACTCAACAAGACCCTTTTATTACTCTAGGTACCCTTTTTTAATAAAAGATATTCTTACGGTTCTAACATCTAAGGGACACTTTATTTATCCAAAAGAACCAGTTCAGCGTTCTAAGAGTCATTATTGTTTAGTTAAAATTGTCATTTTTCTTTAATATAATAAACTATTGCGCCATTTATACACGGCGCCGCTCCTTGGTAATTCCTGGATCACCAGTCGTATTTGTAGATGAGATACTCTTAATCTGCGCATTGTACGATATGTGGCAACAGGGAATTGGATAGTACTACTAAGAATACGATAACGGAACAAACAAAGCCCTTAGTAACTGGAGATAAGAAATTAAACACTGAAAATGTTTGTACTTATAGTTGGATTGCTATAAAACAGAAATCCCAACAACGATTCAGATGTTTAGGAGTTCGAAGCTCTGAATAGATAGGAAATGAAGATTGAGTGTCAAATGAACTTGAACAAAATGAAATAATTATTGGAAATTTGCCATCACAATAGAAAATCAATATAAAGCAAGATCATTAAACTGACTGAAAATAAGGCGGGCTATATTTCAAGGCTTTTGGAATTCACAGGCTACGGGTTTTGGCGGTAATAAATCTATTAGTTTTATTAGTTTCAGTTTGAAAAAAATTGGTTTACCAAATAGGCAATTCAGATGCCTGCGAAAAATTGAAAGGGTTGATTTGACTGATGTTCTTCTGGAACATTATTTCGATTAAACAAAAGCAAAGGGGATAAAGGTCTATGAACTTTGAGGATTTGTGATCCTACCCATTCAAATTAATTCCTCTCTCTCTCTCTCTCGTTCTCTTTCTCTCTCTCGCCCGCTCTCTCTCTCTCTCTCTCTCTCTCTCTCTCTCTCTCGCCCGCTCTCTCTCTCTCTCTCTCTCTCTCTCTCTCTCTCTCTCTCTCTCTCACTCTCTCACGCGCGCTCTCTCTCTCTCTCGCCCGCGCTCTCTCTCTCTCTCTCTGCCGTAAAGAATTTTTGTTCCTATACAAGTAGATGGGGTGAACCAAATAATTTCCTCGTTTCCTGGTGGGCCAGTCCACCATTGGATGACGACCCCTTTTGGCACTCATGGGATGACACCATGGGGTTGGAGGTGTCAATTGCACCTTTTCGTCACCCTATGTACCAGTACCGCTTTGACGTGCGTCTTGAATCACATTTACTCCCAATTGTATACGTTAACAACCAGGCCTCGAGATAGGGATGTCATCATGTCAACTTTAATTATTTTCACAAATCCCGTTTTGACCTTTGATTTTTCCGGAGGAAAAAGAAACAAAAATGATGGAATGTCATCCTCTTCCATCCCTCCACCTCGGCTAGCTATATTGATGGTGTCATTCGCCACCAGGTCTGTCAGCCACCTTTGACTTTATCGTGCGTGTGTGTGCGTGTGTTGCTTCAGATTTCGATGAAAATATGTTCCCCTATATAGGGGATGATAACCTGACGACGCCACTGGAGACATCTAAAAATCGAAACAGGTACTCAGGATTATTTTGTTGACTTGCAGTCAGTTGCTTCCAATGTTTTGACAGACTTTATCATGGAAACTACTAGTCCAACTGCTCTACATGATAGCCCCAATTTTGTGACGATATCTGACCAATTGCGATGCGACTGTCTTCAAAATGTTCTGCCAAGTCTTGTACCTGGGATTTTTCTCCGCCATATTTTTTTCATTCTGCAGACATCGATCTGTTGTCCCAGATTGACCTGAACGTATTCCAACTGCGTCCTTTATATCCTCCTATGAAGTTGATGATAATTGGATTAATGCTAGACAGTGGATTTTTCCACTGCCTGATTCCATATTCCGCTATAATTCTGTTGGCAGCAGGAGTTCGAGGGACTGGGAAATCCTATAGGCTAATTGTGGCAACTGAGGTTAGAAGAAAACTGACTCAGTAAAGTAAAAAGTGAAATTAAAAAAAACACTCGCTAAACGTACTGTATAGGTAAAGCACAGATGTCGCATTACTTACCAAAAAATCAGTAAATACTCAGAAAATTAAATAAGAAAAAAGTGAAATTGGGTGGAAATTCGTCAAGGAAATTGGCTGATAGCACAGCGAATGCACTACAGTCAGACAAATTACCTGTAGATTAATTTTTATGTGTGTTTTTTGTTTTAAGAACAGCGTTACTGTCGTCAACGTACGTGGTGTAGGGCCGTAAGCAGCGAATAATATGTGAGGGGGCTTATCAGTATTTAGAAGGGGGTCATTTTATTTTATTTTTAGATTGTGTATATGCATGCATACCTTTCTATTTTTATCCTCGGAATATGATAACATGGAGAGCATCCCAAAATTAATTATATGTGTGTGTGTGTTTATATCTGTCTTTCTATGTCTTCGCTATGTCTTCCTAGACCATCAATCGGAGAGAGCTGAAATTTTGGGTACCCTCCCTTTGAATAGTGGGCAAGGCACGCAATGCATGTTTTCATGGGTGCCACAGGTTCCATTTTGAGGGTTCGCTTTATGCCCTTTAGATACTACAAACTATACGCCACTTGTACACATGTTTTTCCCTTACTGAATTTTCGTGAAGATAAAGAACATCTTAAGCGCAATGAAATCACCATTGACCACAGTTATATTGCATTTCCCATTATTGATTTATTGATTGATTGATAATATACGCAATATTTGCAAATTTGCATTTCTAGTTCGAACAAAATTTGTTTCGTAAATTGCTTTTTTGCAATTCTATGATAATTTTCCAAAGAAATGGACCAATTTTAAAATTTTGCAGCCTGTGACACTAGCAAAGAACTTCTTTTGTGGTTACCAATGAATTTGAGTTGACCTTGAAATTGACCTAGATTTGGTTTACATCATCGATCGATAATAATAAATGAAAAAATGTATATATTTTAAAAAAATGTATATATTTTAAAAAAATCGCTTGCACTCTTACTAGAAGCAATTGAATTAACCGTCCCTTTTCGTATTTCTAATTATTAGTATAGTAAAACAAAATTGTTATATTTTAAACAACTTATATCATTAGAAATATCGATCTGTTCCTTTTTTGCGCCGCCGTTCCGTTTTGCTGAGGTCTCCCCTATATAGTATGATCCCTCTGCTTTAACACCACACTTTGCTGACGTTCATTCGTGTAGTGAAGTATTCTCACAATGGATTTCTGGCATTGGTGCCTCGCTTATCTTGAAAACAGCTCAAACTCCTCATAGTCGATTTCCACCAGAAAGGTCCGTGTGTAGTTTTAAAAAGGATCGGTATATTGTAGACTTGCCTACTACAACAATTTCATTTCAAATTAAAACTAACGTCATCTGATTCCCTGCAGGACTTTTGTCATGAACTAAACCACACGTCATCGATACCTGCATTGTTTATATATGTATACAGTTTACTGTATCCTACGGATGAGATGAAGAAAATCTTCGCTATTTTAATGCTTATCAGTTGTATACTGTATCGAGACGCATGAGTCACTGCTTTATATTAACACAACTGACAAATAGCTCATTGATCTAATACACTGCATTCAGGGATATCTGAATAGAACGTTTCAAAAATATAGATCGAAAACATTTGCGTCCAGTTAATGCATTCATTTCACGGATTGAAAATTCATTCTCAAGAGTGTGTTCTATATACAAAAAAAGTTAGAATAAGTATACTAGAGTTGACACGTTCTTTAAATGATTTCCGTGTAATTTGATTGATTGCCCTTTCGGCCAATCAGATGCAACGATTTTCGGTTTTAAAAATAGCAGTGGAATTTGGTAGGCACCAAAGCTCTTTGGTAGGCATGCAGGTTAGTGATCAATTTTCTACTATAATGATAGAACACATTCTCGTTTCATTTTGTCTGTATGTACAGTTTATAGCAGCTAGTTGCCAATTTCCAAATTAACCGAAAATAAATATTAGCCCTTCTGCAAATTTTGCATACCAACACCCCCCCCCCACACACACACACAATCGAAATTACATGTTTTGGCGCGCGTGTCTACTCTAGTTGATGTATTCGAACCTCTTTGGTTCTATAGCGGCTACAGTTT
>JAUYWV010132546.1:0-11037 GCA_032274565.1 Nematoplana nigrocapitula
AACCAGACGTCAAATGATACCAGAGAGCGGAGGTCTGTCTTCGTCGGCGGTCATGTAACAACTGAGCTCATCTCGTCTCTTGCCTGCTATATATATGCTGGCGCGGGGGGTGGGGTGGGGGGGGGGTGACTCATCGACAAACGTGCTCGGGCACGTAAGAGGGGGGGGTGAGTCATCGATAAACATGTTAGGGCGCGTGAAAGGGGGGTGGGGGGGTGGTTCTTTGTTCGCGGTAGAACGTGGCTGTATATTACTACTACCATTAGTCCCCATTTGGCGCTGCTCTATTTCCTATCGAAGTCGACTTGCCCGCACATGGAGGAAGAAAAGAAAGCCGATACGCTATTCGGCCTACACACAAAATAATCTGAACAAGTTACTTTCGTACTGAACGAATAAGTACATTTATGTTCTAATGTGCATACTTCAGTAAATTACTGTCTCTTATTTCACACCATACTGTTGTTCCGGTTGAAATTACAAACACATTCAAGCCATGCCCAAATTGTGTTGAAATTGCGACTGTGATTCCCTATAGTATTTGAGTGAAATGTTTAGGGTGTTATTAGTGCATGTGAATAGATACTGTATGAGCAGAAAACATTGGAAGTGAGTGACAGAACAATTATCTCTAATAATTATGCTACATTACTAAAATTGTTTTTCTCATATTGGATGATCCAGGATGGGAAAGTGACAAAACAATGCATTTTCTTTGTAGTTTTTTCTTAACAATACATATATACAGTGGTGGCGGAAGATTGTTTTTTCGGGCCAAACATATGCCACAGGAAATCATTCAGAATTGTCAAATGTGTCCAAAAAAATATGTAGGCCTAAAACTAGCATTTGAAATTTAGTTTTTAAAAGTATTGATTTATTGAGTAACAGCTCATTACTATATATAAGAGATATTATTAAATAGACAAGTAGGATTACCCGTATAGCTTTAGTAATCACAGCATCTGCAGAATTCAAATTTATTGATTTAATTAGCTTTGAATCAATCAGGCTATACTGGAGAATTCAAATTCCTGAAGCATATTGATTAAGCATCGCAGGGGGTATTTTCTTCTGTGGGCCTCTCATTTAGAAGTTTTTTCATCTCGTGGCTATTTTCCCCATGTTACCAATTGGCGTAGCATTCTTTTGAGTCATCAAGCATACAAATCCGTCAAGAGAGTTGGGAGAAAAATACCGGTCAGACATACATACCCACATATATTTATCTAATTATAGATAAGATATAACGACAAACGCCCCAGTAAAAATAAAAAATTTGGCAGCACTTCCCCTAGTATCTGACTAATTTGACATTATTAAAATATAATGACAAACGCCCCAGTAAAAATAAAAAATTGGGCAGCACTTCCCCTAGTAGTTTACTAATTTGACATTATTGCAATATATCAACAAAAGCCTCGGCAAAAATATAAATTTGGGCAGCATTTCCCTTAGTGTTTTGCTAAAAGTACGATTATATTTTAATATTATAATGTCAAGATACTTTCAAAATATGAATGTAAGATACAATAAAAAACAAGAAGGTACATTGTCGGCGGAAGTGCTTAAACTGTTTTTTGGGGAAAGAAATATAGTATAACTTTATTATCGAAATAGGCGCCGCGTGAGTGAAATTACCCCATTTTATACTACAACTTTATTATCAAAATTTAGGCGCCGCGTGAGTGAATAAACCCCGTTTTATCTAGTATAACTTCATTATCGAAATAGGCACCGCGTGAGTGAAATTACCACGTTTTGTCTAGTATAACTTCATTATCGAAATAAGCACCGCGGGAGTGAAATTACCCCGTTTTATCTAGTATAGCTTTATTACCGAAATAGGCGCCGCGTGAGTGAAATTATCCCGTTTTATCTAGTATAACTTAATTATCGAAATTGGCGCCGCGTGAGTGAAATTACCCCGTTTTATTTTACCCCGGCTTCAGCCCCCAAAGCCCCCCCGTTGGATCCGCCACTAGGTATGCATGTATGTCTGACCGATATTTTTCTCCTTACTCTGTTGACGGATTTGCTTGCTTGACGACTCAAAAAAATTCTGCGCCAATGGGTAACATGGGAAAATAGTCACGAGATACAAAATTTCTAATTGAGAGGCCCACAACAGAAAGTACACCCCAAAACCATGTTTTTGCTGCGATGCTAAATCAATATGTTGCAGGAATTTGAATTCTGCAGTAGCCGATTGATAAATCTGAATTCAGCAGTATAGCCGATTGATAAATTTGAATTCTGCAGTATAGCCGATTGATAAATTTGAATTCTGCAGTATAGCCGATTGATAAATTTTAATTCTGCAGAATAAGCAATTATTGATTGCAATGCGAAATGAATCAACTAGGAGAATGGAGATTGCTGCAATGCTAAATCAATATACTGCAGAATTCATATTTCTTTTTATTGATTGGATTACTAACGCTATAGGGGTAATCCTGCTTTTAATTGTATATAGTTATGTTAAATACGCAAATATGAATTTTTTAAAAATATTCTGCGGTATGTATAAAAACAGACTAAACTCTACTACAGCTTTACGTGCATGATTCCTGATATCTTACCGCCCCGTAAGATTTGATGAAACATCACACCCCTTGTGTTTATGTAATATCTGAACGGTCCCAAACAAAAATAGAAACCGTATTAGAAAACAAATTAGAAAATCAGAATAGAACTTATCAATCCTTTTTGATATTATTTATGGGGGAAGAATTTTAATTTATGCAGCTACTTGCAGCATTAGAGATACCGAAAAACAGTCTCTTCCAGAAGATAACACCTTGCAAAGCAATAAATAATCGCCGACATTAGATTTTTGTTAAGTAGTTAAACAAAACATTATTCCAGCTTTGATGTTATGGAACAGCTGTAACCGAATTGAAATTCAGTTGGATTAACATAAATCAGGAAAATTTCCTGTTGTAAGTTATTTAAAATTTTATTTCACATTGCAGTACACAAATTTCGCATTTTAAAACTGGAAATGAGTAAAATTCTTTTACAAATACAGTACATGCCCACCGTCAGAATTTAGAAAAATACCGTTTTCTTGATATTATTGGCGCCCATGTGGGCAGGAAAAAGGGTCATTTCTTAGGGGTATGAATTTACTTTTGATATAGCGGTCTCATGAATTATAATTCACAGTAGTTTATTTATGTATATATATTAAATGTAATTGTATCAAATTTGTTCAAACTCAAAGTTGAGATGCTATACTAAGTATTACTATTACAAATAAAAGAGGTACAATCTTTAATTTAGTAAATACCAAGTAGAGACTGAAGCACAGTAAGCTTGTCAGACTTGTTCAAAATCATATGTCTTTCTTTATTACTATGATCAATTTCATCTAAGTTATGTAATCTTTTTGCAACCATGCCCATGGTCTCGCCAAGGTACATAGTAAGAATTCTATACACGGGAGTTATTTTGAAGGCAAGTCCTGAGTACGGCAGTATGCCATACGCCTGGCCCAGAGTTGATATTACGCCAAAATATGAGATTCCTGAAAATTCACGACATGCCCATAGCCATAGGCCATACTGCCATAGCCATATGCATGGCATATGATAAAAATTACTCAAAAATAGCTAAAATTTTACGCTGTACACCAAAATAGCTTAAATTTTCACACTATACGCCAAAATTACACCAAATTTGCTGAAATTTTTACGCCGTATACCAAAATGAACAAGATTACACGGAATATGCCAAAGATATTCCTATGGGCTATTAGTATTGGCTAAATGAAATATGCCTTGGTGGTCTCATATATTACTATTTAATAGTAATACTATTAATATTAGGCTGATTCAATTTTCAAAAATTAATATTAACATTTTTCAATTCTATTTTTATTGATTAAGACCAGTACTAGTAGCTAATCTGTAATCACCTATATTTACGTTTATATTTTGAATATTTAAATATAGTGATTTCAATGACTCGTATGAGGTCACCAAAATCTAAAATAACTATATAGTGAATAAAAACAGCATAATAGTAGTTTTAGTGCTTCAATTCAGGTGACACAAGTCTTGAAGATGAGGACTGCTGCAGGCTACCCACAGCCCAATATCTTGGGTTGAGCAGCTTTGTATGAAAAGCAATGGTTTAATAGCCTCAAGCAAGTAGCAACTATGCGTATATTGGTAAGAGAGCTTGGACTTTCCTAATCGATTATCATTCACAACCTCCACTAGCTTGATGTAAAGTATAAATCACTGAGAGAAGTCTCTTATAATTTGACTAATTCCCAAGCTCAAAGGAGAGTAGAGATATGTCAAAAGATTTTGGCCAACCCAAACAACCGACAATTTTAGAGCCAAATTGTTACAAGTGATGAAAAGTGGATATACCTGCGCAATTCTAACAAGAAAAACAATGATTGCACCAAGCCAGGCAGCAAAAACCTTTATTCGTTGAAAACAACAATGTTAAGGTTATATTGTACATTTGTTGGAATTTTGAGGTAGTTTTATGCATCTACTATCGGGCTCTTATCAAGCAAAAGTGAGTATTACTACAGCATGATAATGCTGCACCACATACTGTGAATACAGGCGCGCACCCAAGAATTTCTAAAGGGAGAGGTGTTTTTATAGGGGCCATCATGAGATTATGAAAGCAAAATAGCTGAATTTTACCAAAAATTATACACATTTTGGGGCTTTGTTAATATATTATAGCTAGACAATTATATGTATAAATATTACAATAAAGTGTTGTAAGTTATTTATATAACAGTTAGTCACTGGACAAAATTCCATATATAATCTTAGCTTTTCCATACAAATCTTTTGAAGAATCTCAGATCTGTCAATCACTATTTCCCTGTGAATCTGAAATAGTGCCAGAGCTAAAAAATTAAAAGATAAATTAATATGTTTGACTATTTGTTTGATGAATTATTTAACCAACATTAGTCGCTTACTAGTTTGTAAGCTTGGAAGTTGTCTATTGCACACTTTTTTTAGCTTAATCAAGACTATTTCGATAGTGCTCATGGTTTTGTGTATCACAACTAAGGAGATGATAAAACCAAAGTGGTTATTGACAAAAGTAAGCCGTTAGCTTTCATTACTATTAGTAATTCTATATCCTAACACCATGATTCTGCATTGTATTCTGGATGGTTGTATATATCATATCTGCAAATCTATCATGTCCTGCACACATCGATTAGTGTCATTTTCCTATTCTCAGGAGTCTAACAATTACCCTTTCAAGCAAACATTGACATTTCGGAGAATTTTTGATGAAATAAGTCATTTCTGTTGTTAAAAAATGTAATATTAAGTGAAGGGGGCATTAGTGCATCCAAAAATGGGGTGTCACAAGCAGGTACAGGGGGTTGCTCAAGCTCCCTTTGCCCCCCCTTGGGTGCGCCACTGGAATAAAATGAAGGAAAAAATCAAAGAGCTCTCTGGCATTAAAGTTCTCCCTTGTCTAACATATAGTCATGACTTTGCTCCTTCTGATTACTACCTGTTCTGTTCAATGTCTCATTACCTATGTGGAAGACTATTTGAGAAGATAGAGGATGTGGAATCTTGGTACAAATACTTTTTCTCTTTCAAGTCTAAGGAATAATACTTCTGAGGAATCAAACAGTTGGCTGACAAATAGCTCAGAACTATCCAAAATGGTGGCCTCTATTTTGGGGAGTGACAGAATTTTCATCAAATGTTATTTTTATTTTTCTGAAATTTGTATTATACTGTAGCGTTAAGCTAACAAGTCGATTTAGTTGACAAACTGTGTGTTTATTAACAAACAGCATACAAGCTTTATAGATAGCAGTTTGAGCCAGAGTAGTGTTCTTAAGCGCTAGTCATTGGCAGCGGTTCAAGCACAGTTGGTTCGATAGGTCTCCGCCACAATACATATTTTAAATGTTAATAACTTTGTATCACCCTTATAACTAGAATTGAGGAACTGTTTATGGGAAGCACTGAACTTCGACAGCATGAACACCTATAGAGTCAACCTACAGCAACAACCATTTGCCGTCACCCTTCTCTGCCCCCTTTGACCCCTTAATCCCCACCCCTCTTTCTTTTATTTCAGCCTATTTTTGCTAGTGACCCAATTTGGGCACCAGTGGCATCACCTACAGCCACCATCATATGCCAATAAGATCTAAATTATTATCTTTAAATTCAAAAAGAATTTATCCCCATGAAAGCTCTATGCGCATAGGTCTTGTTTGGTGACATATTTTTCAGCAAAGGTTCTGATCTTTGCTTTATTGGATGCATTGTTTACTATGTCCATTTCATCTCATTGGATAATAAATGGTTCACTGCCTATGCATACATTACATACCCACTTTTTGTATTTCCACTAATTTTAAATTAAAAGTATACGTTTTAGTATTCTGACACATATTATATGTGGCAAAGGTAGAAAAACTGAACAATAGATGTTATCAGTTACTAGGCATCAACCAAAAATTGTAGAAAATCAAGCACAAAAGGAGACACAGAAAATTATGTATTAGAACTAAGAAGAAGTTTGCTTAGATTATAATTGAGAGGATAGTAGCCATTGTTAAGATTTATAACTTTGGGTTTATTTGCAGAAATAAAGACATTTAAAGATTCTTCTAGTTTTTGTGGAGTTACATTTTAAGTTAAAGGAAACATTATTGAAATCAGGATAATGACTAGTGTTCAGAGAAATGGTTACAAAAGGCCATTGTCAGCTTTTGAACTCAACTTGAACTAATTTATGATATACATTCATATACTGTATATACATAAAAGAGCTATCGTGAATTGTTGTAAATTCTTTTATTCAATTTTGAGCAATAAATCTGTAGAATAAGAAGTGGCATTAGTCAACACATTCAACAAATTTTACTTTTGTGAAAGTTAACCTATTTTAAAAATAACTTTTACATATCGATTTTATCTCTTTATTTTGTTATTTGACATTTCAATAGCCACTGCCATAATTTTTATGTTATTATAATACATTCATTTATAAATATAAATTATTAATACGAGGGGGAGTCAATAAGTAAGCCGAATCGATATAATATAAAGATGCCATAGAGAAAATCTATACATTTTTATAAACCCTAGAAACATCTAAGATATTGGTGAAAGTATCAACACTATATCTCTATGGATAAAATTTGTATGTTATTTCTAAAAATCGATGTCAGATTAGGCCCAAAATAAGGTAAAATTGAGTATAAAAAAGTAGTTTATTGACATTTATAATATTTTACAAATATATTACTCTACAACATGTTTGTTACAATGTACAATGTACAAAATACTCATATTAAAGCTTTTCTAAGTACTTTCCGTTACAGTCAATGCATTTCTGCTTGCGCTGGAACCACTTTTGATGAAATTATGACAAAATTTGTATAATAATCTCTATTCTGACATCGATTTTTAAAATTTGAATTTTGAAGATATCCGTGGAGATATCGACTTGAAATTTTCACCAATATCTTAGATGTTTTGTATTGTTAATACAAATGCATAGATTATATGTGTGGGAGGTTGCTTTCGTATCGAGTCCGTTTACTTATTGACTCCCCCTCGTACATTGTTTAAATGTTGTTAGGTAGGTCTTTTACTGAGTTGTGTCATCTTTCGTAATCCTTAAATTTGTACTGCAATAACTACAGTCAATAAATCAAAGTCATAGCGTCATCTAGCTTCTCTGTTGTACCCTGAAAAATCACTTGATGATGACCTCGCTTCCGCTTTCCCTCAATTCGACCTACCAATGCAGGCTCTTTCAACTGTTCTTTCTTTCGCTAGTGTGTTTGGTAATGTCTGCATCACATGTCGTTTCGAATTAGCACAGCGTTTATAACCTAGTCTTAAATCCGGATCTGAATTTTATATAATGTAGACCGCAAATGTAAACATTTCTGTTTGAATAACGGTTTCAGTCTTGATATCAATATTCTGATTGAAAAAAATAAAAGTATATGTTATATCAGGTCCTTACAATGAGTCAATAAGCAGCTATATCTAATGGTCAGAAAGATCTATACAGTATTAGATGATCCAAATATGATAGAAACAAAATTAAATATGGTGTCCCCCAAGGCTGTGTACTGTGACCCCTATTATTTAGTTTTTCTATGAATGATATAATAGTAGAAAACTAGAAGATCAAGCAAACATTCTTGTCATAAATGGCTATTGTGCAACAGATTGACTTTCAATTTAGACAAAACTGACTTCATAAATTTTAGCAAGGACCCAAGTGAAGTTAGTCAGTTAAAACTTCAACTAGGTAAAAATGAAATCAAACAAGAAAATATTTTCATGCATGTCTAAGATAATTTAAAATAGAATAGTCATATTCAGGAAATAACTTAACAAGGCTATTTATTTTTCAATAATTAACTATGGTATCGAACTGTATGGCAGGAATAGCAGTGACTGCATGGCTAAAACAACTACAAAACCCCCAAAATCGACTATTAAAAAATGTTTTAAAAAAACTAGGGTCTTTGGAACCAACACAATCCATAAGATGTGAAACATCCTAAAATTAGAAGATCTATGCAAACTAGACTGATGCTTGTTGCACATAAATGTATCAATTTTAACAACCAGAGAAATAGTCTATCAAGACATGACTATATTAATTGATAATTCTCACAGAACTCTTAAAAACAGGCTAAATTGAAAATGAGTAGGCCTACTGACCATTTTCAAACAAAAAATAATAAGGTAACAGAACATGCTGCTATTCTCTGGAATGACCTCGACATTGCCAACAAAAGAATTTAAAACAGAAACAACAATAAAGACAAACAAGAAGATCCTCCCACAAACTCTGTACTTACTATCGAACTTTTGGATCACTCTTTGTTGTAAATGTTTGCCCAATGAGTGTACATACTGTATGTGTGCGACATTTGGTGACTTGGATGTAAAATTTTCTTTATTTTTTATTGAAATGCATAGCGTAGTATTATTGTAATTTTGGATTAGGCTTATATCAGCGCAGGGCTGCCTTCTATCCTTTGAGAATGTGTGTGTTTATTTGCTTTGCAACTAAATAAATTATTATAAATTTCTTGACCACTTCGACACTTCGCAGATTGCGGTTGATTGATGTTATAATAACTGTCCCTGTGAATTTAGTTACACCAACGTAGAAACATCGCATTAGTTGAGCTACATCGTAAAAAAATCCCGTTAATAAGGCCAAAAGGAAAACCTGGATATGAAAGCAAATCTTTGACATATAGAATATAGATGTGACTAATTTTTTTTACTAAAAAGATTAAATTCTCAAATTTGTCAAATTGCCACGTCGTGCATACTGTATACTGTGGAAAAAGCATCGTGTTCGAAATTGAAGTGAATGAAAAGTGGCGGTGAGGGATCACTCTCGGAAGTTGAAAAGGAAAAAGATTTTCACCCCCATCCACCTCTCCCCTCTCCTTTCCATTTCTTCCTCCACGTACATGTATGACACGGGGGGAGGCCCAAAATTCGTCGTGGGCAGACAACGGGGAAGTGGAAACTTACTCTGCTCCGAGCGTATACGAAGGAGGGAGGAGTTGAATTAACCAAAGACTGCTGCACGTCAGTCGTCGCGGTTTTGCTGTTGTGTTGCGGATGAGATGCGAAATTAATTACACCTCTTCTCACTGCTAATCGCTCCTCCTCTATCCTACCTAATGCCTCCGTCTCTTTACACCAAAGTCATAAATATTCTCTCGACTAGGTGGGCGACATTTTGATGATAAATGATTGGATGCTGCAGACGACATGCGGAGTTTTTCACAATGCATGTTTTTTGACACCAAACACCGCTGCAACGGCTCATCCTCAAGATTTGCAAGAAAAAGTATAACTGCACGGCAGTATTCCACTAGTTTGACGCTATGACAACAAGAAGACGAAATAACTAAGTAGAATATCAAAAGCTGTTGTAGCGAGTTTTTGTAGATAAAATTCCAATGACCAACTGAAAAATAATAGTAAACGCGTCCGCTTGCTCGGAATGTAAGCGAAGATATATGACTTGTAGTAAATGTATAAATCGAATGCTGTCACCATTTCTATGGAAGCATTACAGATCGCATATCAATAACGGGTGTTTCATTCGTTGTGGACTTGAGACATTCGTGCAGAGTTTGGTTAATGCCGAACAGTGCATTGTGCAAGGGTTTCGCAGTCGCGTTCGCGGGATGTTGACGCGCAGTTGCTTTTAAGGTGAGCAGTGCACTGTGTCGATTCTCTTGGCAGCCCGTCACTGGGAGTCTAATGGCTTTTGATTTTATTTTCTTTGGCAATTTGTCGCGAATTGCAACCACTATGTCCACTTTATAATTTCAATGTAATTAAAATTTACATTAATAAGCAATTATTTTAAAATAACTGATACTTTGCATTTATTAATGATCAATTGATATAGAATTCTGCAGTTGGTCCTATGGTGCAGCTATTTACAAATGTGGCAAATTTTGTTCAAAGCAGTAGTGGAAATTTAGCGTAGAATGTGTTGGAAAAGAATCGATCAATAAATCAATAATGTAAACAAATGCCATACGACTGTGGTCAGTGGTGATTTCACTGTATAACGTAAGGTGTTCTTTATCTCCACAATTTTTCATCAAGAACAGGTAAAAAGTGACTTATAGTTTGGTAGTCTCCAAAGGGCCTAAAGCGGCACCTGTAGCACCCATACAAATGAAAATAAGAATTAGACAGTGCAGTGCATACCCTTCTAAGTCATTCGAAGTGTGAGTACCCAAAATATCAGCACTCTTCGATTGATGGTCTAGGAGGAGATAGCGAACACAGAGTTAGTCAGTCAGACAGACAAAAAGATAATGAATTTTTGAAAGCTTTCCATGTTATCACATTCCGAGAATATGCCGTACGTCACTGATTCACGCGATAATAAAACCTCGGCATGTGGAGAGCTTCCCAAAATAAATTCTCTCTGTGGGTGTGTGTTAGCTATCTCCTCCTGGACCATCCATCGGAGAGAGCTGATATTTTGCGGGGGGGGGGG
>JAUYWV010132557.1:0-11037 GCA_032274565.1 Nematoplana nigrocapitula
TGTTAATTGGTTCTTATTCCAATCGAACAATGACTCTTCTGTCACATCAGCACTCTCTCCTGCTTGCTTTTTCTGACAGATGTCATGCCTCTCTTTCCAACGACTAATCCAAGATGTTGATATTTCTACCTCGATGTCCAATGCCTTTGCAAATTCAGTGGCTTTTAATCTGAGAGCCTCCCCATCAATACAGAGGTTTTTACTTCGCCGCTCAGTAAACCATTCTAATAAGCATTTTACATCATTGTTGTCGTCACAGCGAGCTATTGATCCAAACGTACCGTATGTTTAACGCCGTCTTTGGCGTAATTAATGACTTGGCGATTTAAAATTCGAATTACCATCTGTAGATGCTAATGCCTGAAAATTTTTGAATTAACTGGCGAGCGAGTTTTAAATTTTTGAATTAGTAGAAAACGGCATATGCCATCCTTTGCTTCTGAGGAAGTGGTATTATGCAGCAGATAATTTTAAATTTTGAATAAGTAGAAAACGGCATTTGCCGTCCTTCGCTTCTGAGGAAGTTGTATATTTCTATGGTAGAGTTATAATTGTGTGTCATGTGTATAGGTGTATGGGTGATTATCCGAGTTATTTAACAAAAATCAGCAAATTGCCTTTCAAAATGTCCGAGTTATCCGGAAAATCCGAGTTATACGAATCCGACTTATACTTATCCTTTAACCTTATACATAGGAAATAAATGTTGGTGCTTGAAATTTAATCAGAGTTATCCGAAAATCCGAGTAATACGAATCCGACATATGCGGATTTGACTGTATATATACTAACGCTATACGGGTAATCCTACTTGTTTTGTATAAAAACAGTTTTGATACACGTCTGTCAATCAAATGCCACGCTATACAACAATTATAATTAATAAGGGTGAAAGAAAACAGATTATTGACTTTTGCAACACTTGCTTGACATCTTTGTTGGTTGTGACAATGCACCTTGTTCGTCACACAAGACCTAAGAGAGTAATGGAAGAGGAGGCATACAACCATGTCGTATTTGTAACTAAGACCATATCACCCTACAGTCCGATGTTTAACTCAATTGAATGCAGTTGGTCAGCGGTCAGGGCTTCAATGAAAACAACATTGCCTGAAAATCAGGCTGAAGTGTTACTTGGCGATCCTCAACATCAGTTGACCATACACTTGAGTTTCGTATGAGAGTTATGAAGCTCTGCATGATATGCCAGCAGGACAATACTAATTTTGATAATTACTTTTTTGGTTAGTAGTTTGTTGCAGCATAAATAATTCTTTTTCTTGATCAAATATAATGTATTCTGAATTTGTGTTGATATTTGCCTAAATTGCTTAGATTTGCTTAAATTTGCTTAATCTCACCTTGAGTTAACCTATTCTCAATTTTCTTTGACTAAATCTTATTTTGATTTGAACAAATCGCAATTTGAAC
Source organism: Nematoplana nigrocapitula (assembly GCA_032274565.1). Classification (NCBI taxonomy): domain Eukaryota; kingdom Metazoa; phylum Platyhelminthes; order Proseriata; family Nematoplanidae; genus Nematoplana; species Nematoplana nigrocapitula. The sequence continues at coordinate 1,432 of JAUYWV010132557.1, forward strand.
TGCACAATTTCGAAATAGATGTTTAAATAGTGTAGTTGTAAAGTTGTTGTACTATTAGATATTTTTACAAATAGTATTCGATATATTTCTTTAGTCTTCGATATTTTTGCCATTCGATCTTATTAGACACAATAGTTAATAGTAGTATAGTATGTAGCAATGCTGTAAATATTTATTTACAGCAGGATGTACAAATATCGCCAAAAATAATTATTAGCAGCGATTGTTCATGAATTTTGATATTGGTTTTATGTATATATTGATCTATTAAAAATGGCATTCTTAACATGACGATATAAATAAAAAATATTAACATTAGATATTCTCTTGCATCATCTGTGTCCTGCTTTAGCGCATTCCGGAAGAAGAATTGCCATCCCATTCTCCTCAACAAGCAGAAGATTACGTTCCTTTTTATCATATGCTCTATTATGTACAATGCTTCAGAGCAGCAATGATTAATTTGATTATTGTACTCTTTGCGTTTTGTGTATTAAGTAAGCAAACTGTACTTCTCTTGTTGCCTAACAATTATTATTTCCAATTTTTAGTTAATGAAATAAAATGTTTATTATTATTATATTAATTACAACATCACAAATAGAAATCATCATTGTCTATGATGCTTACACAATTCATAATTAAGCGCTCCAACTCATTCATGTTCCATAGAATTGGCACCAATACCTTAGAAAAAAGGGGTCAGAAATTCATCAAGATCTTCTCTTGCAATGAATAATATAATAATAATAGGCATTTATTTGAAACGAATGGGAATCAAAAGACATTATTGTGAGAGTAATACAAATACAGCAGAAATTGGTATCTGGGGTATATCTTGGTTGTTTTAGAAGAGAAAAAAAATTTTATTCAAGAAACGCTGTAGTGGCCCTTGAGGTGTGTATTTCAGCGTTATCGTACATCATGTTCTCAGTTCATAGAAAACAAATGTTTTAAATTCATCATTAATGAATTCGATATACTGTATATATATGAATTGATGGTTTATTTTCTCTTTTGAATTTTAAAATGGGACACTCCATTGAAATCTACAGCAATTAAAATCATAAATTTGGCATAAACATTTTGACCTCCTTGCTATGCATTTTGAATCACCCTCTGGTCCAACCCAAGACTATCGAGTAAAGTGATTTCCTATTGGTCGCACATATGCAATTTTTTCGTCTGTTACAATGAGCTTTTGGTGTTAATATTTCTTTGCTCTAAAACTCTTAAGATATTCCGACAGCATTCACTCCTCTCTTCACGATAATTAAATTCACTAAACCTATCAATTCTTCGTTTAAAATACGGCTAAATTTAAATATAAATTTAAAATTTAAAATATGGCGAATACTTATCTTCTAAGATAATAGAAATTTAACGAAAACACACAGACATGTAACTTACCTGATGCACTGTATTTTTCCATATGTCTAAATATGTAATGTTTTGTTAGAAAACGTACTTTCAGTTTAAATTTTATATGAGGAAGGTGGCGATGTGGACGCATTATCTGCTGACCGGGCCTTTTTGTTTCACCAAAGTCCACCTACCTAACCCAATAATAATATATGTATTCTTAGAACGCGCTCCCTTTCCATCTATAGAGACACGAAGATATCAGTACGGTCGCTAACAACCTGACCTCCATCCCCGAACTGCTATATACTGGAACTTTGCTTCTGATTGGCTGGAACGCCACGGCGGCTTCAGTGACCGCGGATGACGAGGTGGTGATTGGCCTGTCGCGCATTGGGCTGGGACGATTGGCCGTACTGGCCAACAATCACTACCTGGATCCCGATCGATTCGGTCAGCTTCTGGGTAACCTTGGCAACTGGGTGATGGACTCAGACGAGTTTACAGGCGGCGGCTTCATCAACCTCGCCCAACACAACATCCTCGGGATTCGGACCCCGCCTGAGCTTCCCTTACTGTGGGACGCCCACGCACCGCTAGGTGGCCGGGGTGTGGCCCAGCTGCTCGAGCTAGTGAGTCAAGGGGCCGGCCTGATTTTAGGTCTCAAGACGTGGGCCTACCACAACAACATCGCCCACTTCGAGAAGAGCGAACTCTACCCTATTCTCCTAGCCAGTGGGATATGGCCCTCAAAGAGTGTTGCCTATCAGACCTGGTCTGTCGACCCGAGCGACACTTTTCCGGTGGGGGACCGGCGGACCAGAGCGCACTATTCGCTCGAATTCAAGGCCAGATACATGGCGGCGTCGATGGAAGAGATTCGTAACTTATCAGATCAACAGATGGCGGTCGTTGGGCAGATTGGGGCCCGGATTCGCAAAGAGTGGACCACGGTGCACAATATCGCCCGGCATCTTTATCGAGCGCTGGAAACTTATCGATCGTGGATCGACACCCTCGTGCCCTGTCAATCAAACCCGCTCGTCAAACCCGAGAGTCGAAACTTGCTCCTCGGGTACAACCGTATTATGAACTCCCAAATCCTGATCAATTCGGGCTTTAAAGGCCCCGGTGTTTTCATGTACCCCGGTGATATGCCCCCCAATTTCCACATTGTGTCCCCCATTCTCACCATTGTGTGCTCCGCCACTGACGAAGCTATCCCAACCGGATACTACATTCCGCCCGGAGGAACTATTGTTGTGACTCCGTTTGTCGGCGAGGCGACCAACTGGCGCATCGTTGTCAACTTTAATCTCTTCGACGTCTCTGAACGATCGCAGTTTCACAAATGGCCCCTGCCCTCTGTAGCCAGTGACCTGTTCCCCTACATGGACACCCATGTGTTCTCGGCGTTGGGTGGCCTCGTGTGGGTCCAGTGCTTCAAACCCGGCATCATAAGTCTGCAGATCAACGGGGTTGTGGAAGCGCCACGCTGGGATCTGCGCGATCAGAACACCATTGATGCGTGGCCAGAGCAACGTCATGCCCCTGCGCCTTGGGCCACTATTGCCGCCGACTCCGCCCTGTTTGTTGTGCCGAGCAAAGCTGTGCGACATCTGACCGATCCGAGGACGGTCATGCTACTGTACGACAAGGGCTTCAAACACGAACTGCATCTAGCGGGGCAAACGGTACGATCGCGGAGACGCGAGATCATATCGACCGATGTTCAGATCAAGACGGGGTGAGACCAGGGTCACTTATTTTCTCATAACGACGAGTCCTCTCTGAATCCCATTTAAAATATTTGTTTAGGTTTGTTGAATTATATATAATAAGTAATTGTATTATAGAGGTTTAATACATATATGGATAATTAACCATTTACATTGCGTATCGTATTAACATTGCAAAACTCTATTAGAAGACAGTACCTAATAATGATGATGAAATTCTAGTTGAACATGGAAATTTAAAAATATATAAATATAGTTAAACAATCAATAGAAATGCATAGAAGTTAATTTACAAATACATCATTCTCCCTCTGTTTTTAGAATTTGTCAGGATCATCACTCTATGGTCAGGATTATCAAAGCCGTTACGTAAAGGTGACAGATTAATATGTCGTCCATTTCGAGTTGTGTAGGGAACAGTATTATCAAAGTTTTTGTCATTGTTTGAAAAGGGATCATAATTTGCATCTTCAATGATTGAGTTTTCTTGCATGTTCAGAAGTTCATATTTCTGTGGTAATTTTGCAAGATGTTGTAGATTTATGGTGGCGGGTGGTATTCAAAACTTTGAATGACTGCATAGTGAGAGGATATCCTTCTAGTATTTTTACTTTTAGTTCTTACGAAGTGCCGAAGCAGTACACTGTCACTTACTTTTAATCTGTTGTTCGTCGTCTCTTTATTTGTGGAAGGCACTTCTCTTTTGTGTTGAAAGTCATACATTGAATATCTTTCGAAATAGTGCCATTCATTTGCTTGCATTGTCCATTGAATTTGATATCATAGGGTGTTGCAGAAGAGTTATTTACTCCTCATGTATCTAAATTGTTCAGAAAGAATCCACAGAGTAAATAATCTGCGGTGGTACAAATAGCATGAATATTGTTTTAATATTTCTATCGCAACTTTTCTAGTAACATAAAAAGCGTATTAAGTGAATTCAACGATTCTATCTATCGAGTGTTCTGCTTTTGTCAAGCAGGTTCACGTTTATGGCTTCCCTTTTCTCCACACCGTTCGATTTTCTGCTTTATCTTCTAGATTTTTATATGAATCTGCATTTAATGCTGTTAGCATTCCTTTTCTTGGCCTTACTCGTCCACGTTTACCACAAAATCGTCCTTCGATGATTGTTTTCATTGTGTTATCTTTACTAGGATGTAATCTATCCAGTTCTTCTTCCGTTTCAATATAGTCAATATACGTCTTTCTTTTATCTCTTCCAGTACATCTTCGTTGGTTTTCCAATCCTGTCATGATATTCTTTGCATTCGTTTGGATATTTTATTTCTTTAAATTTATTTTCATATTGTATTTTGCAGCTGTGCTATATTCTTGGTTGTCTAATAGTGTTTGTAGTCTCTTTTCTGTATCTGCAGTTAATGATTGATCATCTGCGAATCTGATATCTTTGATGAGTTTACCCCCTACTTTTATTCCTTTTTCTAGATGATCATATGCTTCAATCATCATTCTTTCTGTATGTATATATTGAGAACAACAGTGGGGAGAGAAGACATCCCTGTCGTACTCCTTGTCCAATCACCGCTGGTTCTGATTCTTCATTTTCTATCATGATGGTAGCAGTTTGATTCATATATAGATCTTGTATAAGTCTTCTTCCCTCCAGTCTATTTTGATAAGTTTGAGTCTATCCATTAAAATTTTCCTGTTTACTCGGTCGAACGCTTTCTCGAAGTCTGTGTAACATATTTATATATTTGATTAGATTTTATAGATAATTGTAAAATAACACATGAGCAAAACCATAGGAGGTCCAGGAAAACGCAGAACTTTGCCTGAAACAGTTTTATGCCGAGTCAGAGGTTAATAAGTGTCTGCTAATTGACAAAGGTCCACTCGACGTTCGTATCCATTATAGTCGTTTAGTACTGTGTAGGAAGAGTTGCTGATATTTTGATAAAGATTACTTTTTACATTGTCACGCACCAAAGAACGCGGCATGCCAATTTATATATCCAATCACTCTGATCTTTCACTCTGTTTCTTTTGTATAGATACATGCATTCCGGGTACCCCATAGGAGCCAGCTTGGTCGTTGCGGTGCCCGAAAAACGCTCCAATTACCTTTTTAATGCCAAACGACTTCTGCGCCGTGGAAATTGGGGCCTGTTCCACGAATTTGGTCACAATCTCCAGGACAACGCCTACGTCTTTCGGGGCAGTCGAGAGGTGTCATGCAATGTCTTTACTCTGCGCGCCGTCCAAGTACTGACCGGCAAGCCATTCTTTACCAAATCGGCCAGTTGGTTTTCCCGTTTCGGAATCCTCAATTATTTCTACTATATCTTCAAATTCCGACATTGGCAGGCCAATCACATGGTCGCCCTGACCATCTACGCCCAGCTGGCCCACCATTTCGGCTGGGAGCTGTATCGACAGGTCTTCCGCCGCTATCGGAATTTGTCCGTGACCGAGCGTCTGCTCATCTCCACCAATCGGAAAAAGTTGGATTTCTGGATCTATCAAGTATCGAAAATTTCCGGCTACAACATGGTTCCGCTTTTTGAGTTCTGGGGTTTTAAAGTCCAGAGCAAATCACTAGCGCGTAGATTGAAAGGCCTGCCCCTCTTCTTCCCCGATGATTTTGTAACTCGCCTTGCACACTCCCATACAAAGTACATCTTCAAGCTCTATCCCAACGTAACCCGACATACAGAAAAGATAGCTGTCACTGTTGACCGCGCGGCCACAGACTGGTACAAAGTGGAAGGTGTGGTTACTATACTAAAATTGTGGTAGGTAGCTAAAGGTCATGTGTACAGTGAGCGATACAATACTTTATTCGATGCATTCTGTAGGTTACATTCGAAGAAAATGTTAATGATGTAGCATTTTTTATTTCAAGTGTAATGTGTATGTTTTGTTACTACTATTTCTAGCGTCCATAAAAAATATGTTTTGGGAATTTTAGTTTTTCAGTCGTACTGTACTGACTTGTCCAAATACCAACATTAATCTCTATATATAAATTATTATCACCCGGCGATAAAACTAAATAGAATCATTCATTTGAAAAGGTCTACATTTCTACACAAAGTTTCAACATTAATTCTAGAAAGAAATTGCTGTATTACTACTAAGTAGTAAATTGTAACTTATTTATCTTTATAAATCTCAAAATATTAGGATTAATAAAAAGAGTCTTTTGTTGGGTACTAAATGTAATTGTAAAATACAGGACGTTTCGCGTATCTTTGTCAACTGTAACTGTGAAATCATTCATTTTGCCGTTCATATCTGCTAGAATCTAAGTTGAAACGTCTCGTTAACATTTCGCCAATATATTTACATTTATAAAGAAAGGAACTGGTTTAGTTTAAGGTCCTAACTAAAATGGTCAAGAATTTAATAAGAAGAAGTAATAACAGATTTTTTAAGAAGAAAAATAAATTATAAGAAGAACAATAAATTTTACAGCTTTGCAATAGAGACTCCAATTGACATGACGCAACTTGCTATTGCTCAGTGTTTGCGCGAACTTATTTAACTGTAAACTTTGTTGGGGTGGATCGTCAAAATTTTATGGGCAAGCATCTATAGCAATAATGAGAACATTCAGTATGTTTCAGCAGTTATGGCTCTTCAACTTGGATACAAAATGGTTGCGCGAAAGAGCGGGACGAGTAAACTTCCCATATAAAAATAAAAATGTTATATTTTCTGAAGTAAATTTATTCTCTGTGACAGATTACCCCTATAGCAACATCTTTAAACCAGCAAATTATGCGAGGCTTTGTCATGGTTTTCACTGTGCTTTCTACAACGAGTACGAGATACTTTTATTGAACATTTCTTATTTGTAATTTTTTTGCATTTTATTGAAGTATAGTTATATTTAATTGGTACATAATAGAAAGTCATTAACGAATTGTTTTTACCTGCTTCTACCAAACAATGCATTGTATTCGGCAGAGGGTCAAGCCGACCCGACATATTGTCATTTTGAAGGCTGAGTTCCACGATAGACCTGACAGTACTGTACCACGTAGTAAGCTGGATTCAGACTATTTAGGAAGAGCTCTGAGTAGAAGTCCGCAGTTGATGAACATCTATTTGAGCTAGAGACACATATAGCCCTCAGAAGTCTTACATTGCGGTGTTTGCCACACTGTCAGTGGTAGGTTGTAGCCTTCCTCACCGGAAACAATTGGCCCTAGACGCAATAGAATGGTCTTCTTCAGACGATACAGTGAGTCCGACGTAGGTGTAGGGAAGATGCTGTTGTTCCTTGTTATCAAAGGAAATGTTTCTTCCGACTCGAACATGCTCTCCATTTGCGCTCAGAGTGGTTCTGCTATTCGGTTGGTCTGAGTGGTTGTGAGAAAAATTGTAGGTGTGTGGCGAAATGCAAGCGTCATTTAAGTCGCATTCTTTTCTTTTCGCTGCCGGGATTCTTCCGAACAAAGCACCTATTGCCAGAAAGCGCTCCTTGGTCCGGGATACCACGGACAAGTTCCACTCAGGCACGTGTCTCATAGGCCTCGACTTATAGAACATGTAAATCGTAGTTACAAAGGTTATGGCCTGCCATCGCTTGAATTGAATAATTTATTTATACGCCTACGTAGTGAATTGTATGTTCTTATCTCAACAGAAAGTGAACGCATTCACTACACGCGCCAAATCACCTTAGCACTGGCAAGAGTTGTTTCTCTTCTATTGTCTTCTGTTCATCCACATGCAGCATTTTAAAGAAGTGAACATGATTTTTCCGCTCTACTCGCCTAATGTCACACACAATCATATAGGGAACTTGACGAATCACATATTTACCTTCTTCAGCTTCTTGTTATAACTTGCTGCGCGACAGAAATTCATCTTCAGATTATGGTAATGTACTGTATCACAAATCAGTACTGCACACAAACCCAATCCTTATTGCTACATATGACCATAGTTCACGTTTACAACTGTTTTCTTTTTAGCAATGCATATGGCACTTTCTCGTCCTCTTCAACTGGCATTGAATGAAATCGTATAATCTATATAAATAAAAATGTAAATGTTCGTTTGTTCAAAATCTTAAATCTCCAAAGGTTCTTCACCGAATGCTTTGAAATTTTGACACAACATTGCATTCGAATACGCGCGTGTTTTTAGTGGGAAAAGGATCGGGATAGAGAGCGACAATCAGGGGGAAAAGGATCGGGATAGAGAGTGACAATCAAGGGAAAAGAATCGGGATAGAGAGTGACAATCAGGGTGAAAAGGATCGAGATAGAGAGCGACAATCAGGAGGAAAAGGATTGGGATAGAGAGCGACAATCAGCGGGAAAATGATCGGGCTAGAGAGTGACAATCAGCGGGAAAAGGATCGGGATAGAGAGTGATAATCAGCGGGAAAAGGATCGGGATAGAGTGCAACAATCAGCGGGAAAAAGATCGGGATAGAGAGTGACAATCAGTGGGAAAAGGATGAGGATAGATAGCGTGCTTTCTCTTTTCTTTTTTTCCCATTTAACCAGACTGAGCCACAGCAACGCGTGGCCGAGTACAGCTAGTTTACAAATAAAACGACAGAATCTATAATCTAGTTACTATATATACTGTATATATATTGATCTACTAAAAAGTGCGTTTTTAAACATAACATTAGATAAAAAATAAAAATATTTTAAGTCCAGTAGATAGTTAGACATATAGGCATATCGAAAAATACAGTGCATCAGATAATTTAGTTGTCTACGTGTTTTTGTTGAATTTCTATTAGATACGATCAATAGATGCCACATTTTAAATTTTAAACTTATATTTAAATTTAGCAGAAATTCAAACGAAGCATCCACTAGTGGTCCACTAGAGACTAGACCATCTTACGCCGGGTAAGTATAAAAGAAGGGGTTTAAAGAGCAGTATAACTATTTTTCTACAAGCGTCAATTAAAAGAAAAACGTAACGTTTAGATACTATATTCTCCATATTAATAAAATTCCCTAACGTCTAACTTACCTGATGCATCTGATTGTATTTTTCGATATGTCTACTGTATATGTCGTCTAACTATCAATGTTAATTGTTTTATTTACATCTAATGTTATGTAGTTAAAAAACGCACTTTTTAATTGATCAATCTATACCATTCCGAATGAATTCTTCTACCTTCCTCAGTAATTGCAAAATTGTTAAATTCATATCCATATTTCCAACACAGGTCACACACGACATAAATCGCAATAACAGCACACTTCTTACAACGAACATAACACTAATCCATTATCTAATCCCATAAAACATTTACCGGTTATATCGGAGAAATCAATGGAACGAATCTAATATATCTCTCACATCCGCGTATTTCCCCTGCGCATAGAAGCGATGAACGTACTCATCGTATTACTGTACAATAGGTAGCAGTGATCTAGATGTGTCATAAGTCTGCGTATGTTTATATGTATAAGGCACATACAGGGCCGTAACTAGGGTGTAAAAAGGGCCGAGGCAAAAACGAAAAGGGCATACCTCTGAAAACTTGAAAAGGGCA
>JAUYWV010132568.1:0-11037 GCA_032274565.1 Nematoplana nigrocapitula
GGTACAACAGTAGCCAACGGGGAACAAAAGGCGAACTATGTGAAAAAAGTAAATGTTTTAGTTAGGCCAGGTTTTTGGCTATTACTGTATGAATAATTCATTTAAATTTACTGATTTTTTATATAGTTCCGCATTTTGCTTCCCGTTGTTTACTGCTGTACCGTGTTATAATACTATAAAAGGCTGTTTAAAGATTGGTGAAAATGTGTTCACGGATATTTGTGCAATTTAATGAAGTTCTGATGAAAGTTTATTTGACACCATTCGATTCCTCTCAAAAGTCTGATTAAGTAACAATGTGTTGAATGTTTACTGTATTTCTATCGTTGAACTATTTTTATTGTCGGTGAATTATGAGTCTCTTGTCTAAATTTCCACTAAAAGCGTAGTTGACTGTCAGGATATTCTACCTGTAGTCCTCGATTTTTTATTGATATATGAAATAGTGGAATCAATGGTTTGTAACTGACAGAATTTGGGAAGAAAAGAATATTTCTTATTAAATATTGACTCATAATTGTTTCTATGTTTCTGAATTAAATCTGTATATAAATTAAATAGATATTTCTGGAATAATATCCTGGAAAGTCTTCGATTTTTTTAAAAGAAACTCTAAAATCCTGGGGGGGGGGAATCAGTAGCAATAAAACTTGAGTTCGAAGCTAATTCATTAGCTGAGCAGGCGGAGGATCAGGCACAGCACATGCTGATAGTTAAATCCAATGCACTGATTTGGTCGACTAAGTGTTAAAATAAGTTTTGGAATTGGATAAGTTGTAACTGGTAATAAATTAACAGAAATTAGAAACCCCTAAGATTGTTGCATTCTTGGAATTTTATTTTCTTAAAGCCGTGCGTACCAACCCTGTATGTTTTCTCAAAAGAATGTTTCGCACCATATTATAATTGTTATAATTCGAGTAAAATATGTTTAAAATTAATAAATCGATTGCTCTGGTTCTCATAATTAAATTGTGCACACATTTGCGACATTTTGTCCGAATCAGTAATGCAAATTTGGAAATATTGCACATAATGCGTTACAACAACAATAAATCAATAATGGGCATGCAATATGATTGGTCAGTGGTGATTTCACTGCGGCGTAAGGTGGTCTTTAACTATCAACACGAAATTTCATTGAGATCGCATATCAAGAGCAGGTTTAAAATGACGTCAAGGTTTGGCTCTCTTAAAATGACTTCAAACGGAACCTGTGGCACCCATATGGATTTAAAAATTAATAAAAACGTAGCGCTCTTTCCTATTGATGGTCTAGAAGGAGATAGCGAACACAGTCAACGTAAATTATGCAAATTCGACATTGTTTCCCATTCCGAAGATCACATTCGATTACTTATCACCGTGTGTTCTCCCTCCTGTCACAAAGTACACGAAGCAAATGCATCAGGCGGATCCCGACCATCTTGCCGGACTCGTCTCGGAGATCCTCCCCGCCAACTCTTGCCTCATATTCTGCCCCACCAAGCGCCAATGCGAGAATCTGGCCACCAATCTAGTCAGCCTCACGCCCTCTTCCCCTGGGTCCGCGAGTGCCGATTGGACAGTACGACGGAGAGATTTGCTGGAAACTTTGCATCTGGAGTCCGGCGGAGAGGTAAAACTAAGGGAAAATAAATGGCGCCCTGCGTCGTTTCATCCTCCGCATTCGGTGAAAGTGCACTACGTTAAATTTAATAAATTTTACAGAACTAAAATTAAAATCACATTTTAACGAAACCGAAACTACTTGATTTGAAACTGAAAACTGAAACTATAAGTCCTTGAGTTGGAAAACCACCTTTTTGTTTAATTAAAGCACTTTTGCATAATTCAAAACTTTAAATGAAACCGATTCCGACAAAATGGGCAAATTCCCATCCTTGTGCTGGAGATTCGCTATCCCATACTACTACATTTATGTCACAAGGAAATCTTTCGTAGTCCTATGACGAGGTCTCAATATGTGCCATAGGCAGTTTGTGTGGTTGGATAATGGATGGGTTACATTATGCTTATTGACCATCCATTTTCCCCCCTAATATCATCTCCCCTTTGGCGCAGGTGTGCCCAGTGTTGCAGAAGACCATCCCGTTCGGTGTCGCCTACCATCACGGCGGTCTCACCCAGGAGGAACGCAGAGCTATCGAAGACGCCTATCTAGAGGGGGTCCTCTGCCTCCTGTGCTGCACCAGTACCCTTGCTGCCGGCGTCAATCTTCCCGCCAAGAGGTAGGTTGCTATGACAACCCCGAGAATCTGTGCAGTCTCTGATGATGTGATCATTGTTACCTTGTCTTGTCGAAACTGACCGAGATACATGAACATATGTTGCAATGCCTAAATTCTGCGGGCAGTTAGATTTCCGAAGAAATCAGTTGTTATTTTTTTAAGTTTTCGGAGCTCTGCTTCTTCAAAGAAGCACTAAATTTTTCTTAAAAAATTTATTTGCACTGTAAATAATTAAATGGTATATAAAAATGAAGCAAATGAAATACATCAAAACATGAATATTTTATGGTCAATTTTATATAGATATAAATTAAATATATTACATAAAAATTTTCTTACGTTTCATAAAGTGTACGTTTAGTTGGCGAATTGATTTTTTAATCTAAGTAATGGTACGTTATGTTTATGAAACGTAAAAATATTATCAACAGTATACACCTAATATGAATTTAAATATTAATTTGATATATAATTAGATTTATATAAAAGGATTAAATTATATATATATTTAATTTGGTTTAAAAAATATTTTTTATTACGAATTTGTACGTTTCGCAAACCGTACATATAATTAGATACCCAAAATTTTATTCGCCATTCATACTTAAAGCTTTTTCGAAACGTAAACAATGGTCTACAGTATGCAGCATATATAAGTTAATTTATATTAATTTCTATATTTTAAAATAAAATTAATTATATTATTAAATTAGTTCTTTTTATAAATGTATGTATATAATAAAGTAATATAATTTATTTATTCCTTTTAAAATATCAATTAAAATGTGTTAATAAAATATTCAAGGTTTCATGCGCTTCAAATTATTTCGTTTTTCCTGTGGTTTCATTTTTATATTATACCATTGATTTTTTTCAATATAAAGACATGTTTTCCTAAGAAGAGGAAAATAAATTTTGCAACTATAAGTATTCCTGAACAAGTAGATCAGGTGCGATGCGATGATGCAGTAAATCGGATCAAATTTCGCCTTCTATGTGCTACTAAATCTGTACGAGATGTATCATTTTTGTTTACGTCTAAAGCGATTGTTACCTGAAGAAATTCTTAAGCTCTTGGAGATTAGACTTTTAAGTAGGAAATTATACAGCGATGCAGGTCTTGGTAATTCAGAATAATAACTTTCTTAAGAAGAAACTTAGTCTTAAGACTAACACTTTTGTCAAGGTCACATTTAGTCTTGTAGAAAGTCTTAAATTTTTTTTCATAATTCAGTGTCCTGTGAATGCGAAAGGTGGAGAGTGACTGCGTCTGAGGCAGCTCGAATTTGGACTTTTGAGCGAAAATGCTATTGAAAGGTTCTGCTCATTCCATGTACGGCACAGAACTAACGAATCAATCCTTGATGAGATGGATGTGTTTTGAGTAAGACTGGCTATTTTGGCTTAGGTGACGGTGTATTGGCCACATCAAAAGACACGAGAGTTTAATTAAAGAAGAACATGATGGAAATAGAGAAAAAAGGACGCATTGATGATGATGAAGAATTGGATTTCTACCCCAATCGTATCTTAATGAAACTCGTTGAAAATAATTGTATAATATGTGAATTAATGACAGCACTGGAGAAATGAAATTATTAGAAATCTTGAATATTTTATTCACATATTTTTTCATAAAGTATAAAATGTATATAAATGTAATAATATTTTAATTGATATTTTTAAAGGAATAAATGCAGATATAAATTAAATATGTTGCATAGTGTTGACGAAATGTAAATTTCGCAAACTTTACATATGTTTGTCAGATTGAACTTTTGTAGCTAACGGTTTGTGAAACGTATACATTTTCGTCAATGTGATGCAACATTAATTTATATTAAAACATTTTTACCAAACTAATTATTTATCAACTTGATATATTTAATTTATATTTGTTCCATACTTTTTACGATTTGTTTACCTTCGCAACGTTAAAGTACCATTGAATATCAATTTAAATTCGCCAACCAAATGTACAATTTGTGAAACGTAAAAAATGTTGAAGGTATGCTAGATATTTTATTTATATTTATATAAATTTATTTATTTATTTATTCGTTTAAAATATCAATTAAAATCTGTCAATTAACATATTTTTTCAAATATTCCCATTTCATGTTAATAAAATATTCGAATTTGCATAAGTTTCAAAGTATTTCATTTTTCCAGTGATTTTACTCTTTATATACCATTCAATTTTTCCAATGCAAAATAAACATTTTGCAAAGAACAGAAAAATAAAATTTTCCACAAAGGTATTCCTAAACGAGTTTTTAAAAATTTCTCACACATGTAGCATTAATTATTTGAGCATTTCAAGTGAGAGAAGAATATCATTTATAATTTAATTGTCAGATTGTCTTAAGTGCTGGTGGTTTCAGTCTTTTCTTAAGACCAATTGTAACCTCACGTATACTGTATATGACGTACTCTTTGCTTTTCTGCTGATATATGTTAAACTCCTTCCACTTGCTTCCTGGTGATCCAATAGGGTAATCCTGCGCAGTCCCTACGTGGGCGCCTCCTTCCTCTCGCCCAGCCAGTACAAACAGATGGTGGGCCGTGCTGGCCGCGCAGGATTGGACACCTCCGGAGAGAGCATTCTCATTCTCAAACCTCAGGACCGGCAGAAGGTAGGTCAGCGCGGAAACATTCAAAGGCGACCGGCAACATGCTACTGTACATTATCATCTTCTTAGTTCTGTACATCCAATCACTGTCTGATTTAGCATTCTCTGTTACTGCAGCAACGAGGTATTCGAACCTTTCCACACTATGTAATCAGTGTCCTTCAATACTAACAACAACATCAACCTTTTTGCTCTCGGCTCCGGTAACCATCACTTTATATTTTTATTTGTTAATTTCCATACCAAGCACATCTCCATTTCTTCCCAAACCTTAAATTCGATATTTTTCGCACCACCGCAACTAACTATTTTTTAAATAGATACTGTTAGCAGACTTGTTCAGATTTAACACAATTGTTTGCCAGATGTAAAACTAACATTACTTTTAAAGGAAACCCAAACTGAAAGTACTTGATTTGACAATGAAACCGCAACTTCTATCCCCAAATATGTGTGTTTAGTGCCCCTAGAGGATCTGTGCTGATGCTTGCGTTTGACTGATTGGTAAGTAAGGATGGATATAATGATCAAAATTTGCCATAAACATTTCATTTGAGCAATGCTGGCGATGTAATTGGAGAAATACTCTGAGGGCTAGAAAATGAGATGCTTTTGCGTAAACACCAGATTAAATGAAAAAGGGTGCTGAACAGATTTGTGAGAGATTAAGCAGTAGCTGATGTGTTGTGGAAAATTTTTATTACTTTCTAAGCTGTATGTAATAATCCTCCGTGTATTCCATTAGATCGGATTAACTCTACTTAGCCATGAAGTGTACTGAGAGACAGCGAACAAAGAAACATTAATAATAATATTATCAGGAAACGTTTCATCATTTTATGAAACTGTATTCTCCGCCCTGTCATGCATAACATACTGTTGTAATTCCCAGTTGAATGGACGCATCAGCGTAAGATGTCAAGCAGGGTACGCCCGTTGGTGCCCGTCATTTATCTGTTGATACTTAGTCATTATGGCTATAATCGTATATCGTATTCCTATTATCATTAAACATTTAGTCCATAATTTTACAGTTTTCTTTTCACCGTTTATCCCGAATCTTTTCAGTCAATACCGGAGGTAGAA
This sequence comes from Nematoplana nigrocapitula, assembly GCA_032274565.1. NCBI lineage: Eukaryota > Metazoa > Platyhelminthes > Proseriata > Nematoplanidae > Nematoplana > Nematoplana nigrocapitula. The sequence goes on from JAUYWV010132568.1 coordinate 5,951, forward strand.
TGAGAACGGATATTGATTATTCGGTCGGAAATGATTCTATATATAGATGTTTCTCATCTTTCCCCTTAGTTTGCGGAACTGCTTTCCAACGCGTCCAGCGATCTCTGCACTAGCAGTCTCCTCTATGACCAGGGAAAAGGTCTCCGGCAGTTCCTTCTGTCAGTGATAGCACTCGAGGTAAGGCATTCGTGCTAGCATGGCCTTGTCACTTCAGTTTAATATAGATCATCATCGCCTGCATATTTTATATATAATTATGTAAATAAGATATGTTTAATAAAAAAAATGCATAAACAGTAAATGAATTAAATTTATATGTATGGTCAACGCTTCAATTGTATGGAGGTACTCTAATGATAGATAATTAATATGTCATACAACACTCCTCGACTAATGCTTGATTTCATTTTCACGATTGTCAAAAGAGGATGTACAGTATATTGGTTGTTTTATAATTACTGCATAAGCAGCGTAACACATACAGTACATTAGAAAAAACAAATCATACAATAAATGCGCCACTCTTGAAAAGAGACCCGATCATTGATTCATGTAGTGTTTTAATTATATCCACTTGATTCCCAGATCATATTTAACAGGGTGGCCACCAGTACGTAAACTTCACCTACATACGTGAATATATGTGTATTTCACAAAAAAGACGAAATGCACGTGAAATGTACATGAATTTCGTTTAAAATAAACATGATTTTAAAAAAACAAATAATGTTCGCACGCGACGCATACAAATATTAATTATTTTTCCTTTATTCTTTACTTCTGTATGCTGTACTAAGAATAAAACTTTCATATATCTTTGCTACGCAGTTGCACCTTTTCAAAGGAGCAACTCCAAGGATTTTTGTGATAGCCTTTCAGAACTGGATTTCTCATTCTGTTTGTTAACGGTGTCCATGGATGAACCAAATGTAATTGGTCCTTTTTAACTAAGTTAATTTTTCAGCGAAAGTTAAACAGCCTACCTGAATTACTGGGAATTGAATAAAGTGGTTTTCATATTGTTCATGGAGCTGTGCAAAAAGGCCACGCACGAAATCGCCGATTGGAAGTTTAATGATTTATACAACTGGGCAGTTTACTTAAATTTAAAAACTCACCAAAACGACGTGCTAATTACAATGAAATCACCTCGTCGACAAATTTTCCTTGATTTCCTCAGCCTTGTGTGAAACAATGTGTCTCCATAGTAAGTCCAAACCCTGCAGTTTCTTAAACATTTGCAAGGGAAAGGTAAGAGCCTTTGAAAACCCCTACTTTTTGTTGTGTGAGCGTTTGGCCATCAAACTCACCCTCTTCTGTTTGCTGATGCCTGTCGGTGTACATGCATCCAGTTGGTGTCCAGTTTCGAGGCGGTCGCTGGACAGGTGATGCGACGTACCTTGCTGCACATCCAAGGTCAGGGGGACACGGATCGGCTGACCAGGGAAGCGGTACAAGCCCTCCTCGACGCTGGACTCATCTCCCAGCTGAAGACAGATACGGACCTGTGGATACTCAAGGTAGGAGCCAGTGAGTCAGGTACTGCTTGAGCGGTGGATGCTATGGGCGTAGGCGGCAAGAAGAGAATGTCCATATGATGTCTTGAAAGCGTTCGTCCTTATGGACGGGTACTGTCCATGTTGTTGTTTTTCCCGGTCAATCAGACACGTCACCGCCCAGAGCTCCCGCAGGAAAGAATTAAAAAAGAGGAAAAGGAGCGTGTAAAAATAGAGAGAGGAGAGGAAAAGCGAGAGACACCGAATTGCCCAATATGTGGCGGGAATCTCTATTCGGACAGAACCCGAATGAGACGATGCTACTCTTGCGAGGGATGGACCGCCTCCAATAGACAGAGCCCCGCCGTATCCACACCGGTGTGGAGCGGGAACGGTGGGACTCGGCGAATAATAAATCTGAGAGAGGGAAGAAAAAAGAGTGTGTGAGAGAGAGATAGAAAGAGGGGGGAGTGAGAAAAAGATAGAGGAAGATAAAAGTAGAGTAAGAGAGAGAAATAAAGATAGAGGGTGATAAAATAGTGTGAGAGAGAGAAAGATAAAGGGAGATGAAATTGTGTGTGTGAGAGAGAGAGATAGAGGGAGATAAAAATAGTGTGTGAGAGAGAGAAAGATAGAGGGAGATAAAAATAGTGTGTGAAAGAGAAGGAGATAAAAATAGAGTGAGAGAGAAATAAAGGGTGATAAAAATAGTGTGAGAAAGATAAAGATCAAGGGAGATAAAAATAAAGGGTGTGAGAGAGAGAACGATAGAGGGAGATAAAAATATAGAGACAGAAGGAGGAAGAGTGAGAGAGAAAACGAGGGGGAAGAGAGAGAACGAAGGGGAAGAGAGTGAGGAGGGGAGAGAAAATAGAAGAAAAAAACAGAGAGGAAGCGAGAGAAAGGAGAAGGAAACAGGTGAAATTCCCAGGAAACGCAGCACTTTGCCTGCCGGAGCAGGACACCCTCACCACGGGAAGGCGGCTGCATGGTGACATCATCTGGTACACTGCCACGCAAAATAAAGTTACCGGGAATATGAACATAGAAAGGTATAGAGACAGTTGTAGTGTAAAGATTATGATAAGAAAGGGCCCAAGGCACAGCCTGAAGTCGAATAACTCTTTCACGCAGTGGTAGGTAGCGTAAGCAGCCATGGAATGATTAAGACGGTTCAGTTCACAAACTACATGTCCCAAATCCTAATAGTCATGCACCTTTACCTATTCTCTGCCTGTAGTAGACTGTCGAAGGCCCATTCTTCTTTGCGCATATCTCGAACCTTGATCAGTTGATATTCCAAGTAAGATGACATCTGGAGGCAAAGATAAATTGAGCTAATCCATCACCAACTGAGGTGAAGTGAAGGTCGGCTGCGCAGATGGAGATAAATTGGGGATGGTGTGATCACGTTTTCCGTCAGGGGACGAGTTGGTTATTAGATTCGACTCTAACGCGATCACGAAGTGTGGGAATTTCACCGAGCCGAGATATGAACCATTCAGGCTGTCTGTTTTCCCCTCCGCATTCTGAATGTCGTGGGTTTGGCGTTTATCCAAACTGTCCAACCCCTCACTCGCAATGTGAAATGTGGACAGCTTGCAGAATTAATTTTGGAATTTTGTAATGAACAGAAAAAATGTGACAGGGCAACACTGAAAGCACTATCAGCAGATTTTAACCCTATTTTGGATGGGACTTCATATTGATCTTGCCGTTTAATAGGACCGGTCCGGTATATTATTAAGAACGGTTTTCAAGCTCATATTAAAAACTGCGAGAGAAGATATTACATCGCATAGCCGCGCACGGGAAGTGTTTTATTAGTTTTCAAACCTCGACCGCTGGAGTTTAATAAATTTGATGACAGTTGTAGTTCGCATTCAACCTCTGTCCATTATTTCCTTCGAACTATGTAGCTTTGTTCATCATTTTCTTATTCCGTAAGATTTGTTATTTAATATAATACCATATTTTTCTCGTGCTGTTACAAACTACATGACTTTGGCTAATATTTCAAATTTTAAATCTGGTGCCTCGTCTATGACAACTTTAAAATCTGATTACATAGCTTCTCTGTGCAACGCCTCTGTACGACAACCTTGGGTGCCCATACTGTATACGATTAGTTTTGCAACTTTTGGCTCGAATTTTAAAATTATTCCGTTCAGTTACATTATTTATTGTAATGATGTTAATGTTTGCTGTTAATGTTAATGTTTATATTGTATAACATTTTAATAATAAAAAAATTGACAATTTAAATATAATGATTTAGACATATTTATATTATTTTATAATAATTTAATATTTAACATGCAGCAGTACTTACCATTGGAGATAAATGCAACTAAAGTCTTTAGTTTACATCTCACAGAACAGGTTGCGAGTCATACAAGATAATTCATATGTTGTCGTAGACCATTAAAGTTCTGCGAAAAATATAACATGTTCGATTTCACACAACCTTAAAGTTTTGACAAGACACACTTGTCTGCAACAAGAGTTGGGTGGAAAGCGTATGGTGTGGACATCATATTTTAGTTGTGCAACTGAAATCGCATAGTGTGGACGCACATTAACAGAACTACCATGCGCCTAACGTCAAAACAGGCTTGCTGGATTGTATGAGTGGGATGATGCACGAAGGTATTTGGTGATATTGCCAAATGCTTAAAGGATTTATTGAGTACAAAGAAGACTGAATGGGGCGGGCCTCAAACTATGCGTATAGAATGGAGTCTGATTTAGGCAAGAACAATCAATATATATATATAGATATATATATATATATATATATATGAGGTTTACGATCTCCATATCGACTTACCAAGGAGCTCTACTCGTGTCGTGCAGGTTTAAACAGTCGAAGTCCTAACATGTCACTATCTACTTATTGGTACCTTTACAGTGATTAGTTCTAATCTGTGCTAGGGTGGAGTCCATTTTTTCAGTCCGGGTGGTCGGACTCTTCTTTTGGGATGTAGGACTGGGGCGCACCGGACTTCTTTCCCTGAGCCCATCTTTTCAACCTCATCTTGGCGGCTCTCATTCCCTGGGATCTACGGTTTCTCATTCCCTTTCTATTTTTCTGTGTCCTATCGCTGCCTTCTTCTCTCGTTTCCCCTATTTTATTTATTTTATTTATTGCTCTTCTCTCTGTTCTTTCTCTCTTTTTCCCCTTTCATCCAGGAAGTCGGAGCGCTAACGCCTCCTCTCGGGGTGGTTGTTATTTGATCTGCGCCGACAACCGAACTGCCTTAGACGCGCTGAGCAACGGGACGTCTTTCTGTAACCTTAATTTGAGTGCCGTTAGATGCGGGTAGTGGGCACGGTTGTCCTACAATGGACTCCCAGTCCTTGTAGTCTGCAAATGAGGTCGCAGACAGGGCAGTAAGGGAGGCTTCATGTCTCCCGTGGAACGATGATGGGACTCTGGATTCTGTTCCCGTGTCCTTTAGGGCAGCTGGAGGTCCCACTCCTGTCGGTGCTGACGAAGGATCCTGTGGCGGTGTCGCCTGACATTCACAATAACAACACTCAGTCTGGATAATTCTGCTGTTGGAATAGGTTTTTGTATGTGTGTAAACC
>JAUYWV010132579.1:0-11036 GCA_032274565.1 Nematoplana nigrocapitula
GCTCAGCTAAGGAGCAACTCCTGCCCTCGCCTCAACCACTACCAACATTTCATCAACAACACAACACCAGATACATGTCCAGCCTGCGGCTGCACACCCCATGACACCACACATATATTCCACTGCCGCACTCACCCAACCACACTCACAACTACTACTTTAGTAGGTCCGGGGGCAACAAACAACAAACAACATACAGAGCATAGAAGGGTAGACACATTTGTATAACAAATACGAAGTAAAAAGAGGAGAACCAAGCTCAAGAGAACTTTTATTTTTTGTGTCTGGTATTGATTATTATTCAACATAATTATTATCAACGAACATGAACAGATAAAGCGTCTTTTACCATATAAAACAAAATAATTAACATCTATTAATTAATGACACGTAGAAAATAAGAGCTTTATTCTCCTCTTTTTAGGTGCGTTCGCGCTCTCTATAAAAGGGTCTGTGTGTATTTATGTCCGTCCGTCACGCTTATGTTCAAAGTCGATCTCTCAGGAATTTGCGATTTGTTTTAGACGTTACCTAATGCATAAGACGTCCGTCTCCTAAGCAGAAGTTTGTGGGTTCGAGGTCCACCCTGAATTGATTATCTATTTTTAGTTTGAGAGCCATATTTGATCCTTTTTATTTTGACCGATTATATAAATTTTATAGCTTGATGCGGAAATATTTCTAGTAGTTTTAGTATTTAAATGTGTTACGCTCTGAAGATGTAACTTCCGATAAAGTGTTCACTTTCACATAATAGTAGTCTATATGAACAGGTATTTACGGCAGATCCTGAAACTTGGGAGGACGGGAAGCGGGAGACTAGGACGCATCATTGGACTTACAGGTCCTTGTTACTTTGTCTAACTACAACATGTATTGAGTCGTGTATGAAATCCCCACGGACGTATTTACTTACTTAAGTAAGATTTGTCAGAAACTCCGGCTACAACGTGGAAGGATTGTTATTATTTTTGTGCATACTTTCAGACGTGAAGTTGTCGCTGTACGGCAGTCTGGCAACTGGTCTGTCGACTAGACGAAGCGATGTGAACATCAACGCTTGCGATCGACAGGGCAGTAAGTCTGTTCTGGGACGACATCTGCAGAACATCTCCGCCCTCCTCCAACGGAACAGCTTCTTCTCCAAGTGAGTCACTACTGCGTCCTACTTCGTCTCTGCCAACCCCATCACATCTCTCCCCTTTTCTCCAGAATCGACGAGGAGTTTTCCCCCCTGCCCACTCTTGTCTGTCTGGCCGACGATGACACCGTCTATCGTATCACAGTGAACAATGTCTATGACGTGTACTCCTCGAAATTGTTGAAAGCCTACTTCGATATTGACCAGCGGGCCTGGAAACTGGCCGTACTGCTGCGTCACTTTGCCCATGTGAGTGTAGTTTCGTAACCAGCGATATAATATTGATTACCACGCTGTATGACCGTATACCAGCGAAATTTATTGACTTTTTCTTTCTTATTAATCAAGTTGAATTATCAACGTCATTCTAGAGCGCACTACAACGCGTGTCAGTCTGGCGATAGAAATCACCGAGACATGCAGTGATAGTAAAAAATGCGAATGTGCTCCGTGTGTTCGGACCATTTGACCGTCTGATTATTATTATTATTATGCAAGCTCCGTGTTTCCTGGGTCTTTGGGTCGGTCGGTCGCGTAACTTTTAATAGGGCGCATTGTGCTGTGCAGCGTGTGTTCGGCGTACGTTCTGAGAGCGTCGTCTGATTGTCCAGTTTTTGCCGTCGACTGTCCTCTCGCGCATGCAACGCTGAAGAGTGTGAAGACAGAAAGTATTGTTGTTGGAGGGTTAGATGAAGGCAGATAAGAAGTTGTTAGTAAATATTGTAGGACACCGCTTCTCATTTATCGATCCATCGCCGCTTATGCACAACTTGGTGTGGCAAGGCTTCACAAATGTCGGTTATTCATAACATCACTTGCCCGCTTAGTTGCAACGGCCAGTGGTTATTATTATTATTGTAATTCCCTCTCCGGCCTCCGGGGGGTGGGGGGGGGGAGGATTCAGCCACAACCTTCTAAAGGAAGGGTATGTTGAATTAACAAAGAAAATTTCAAATTTTTATACTCCCACTTCTATGTCCTCCATATTTAGCGCGCGTTGAAAGAAACCTTAAGCATACTGACATAAATTAACAATGTCTTGTGGAGGTATCGGTTTCATCGATATGTCTAATGACATATGTCAACCGCTGCTTTCATTTTACTCCAAATTGACTCCACATGATTTAATTGGGGAATACTTCCTTGTTCAAAGTCTATAGATTATCGTTTTCTGCTCAATTGTGAGGTCATACCGTTTTCCCATGCTGACCACTATCGAGAGTTCAGCCCGCCTGCCCTGAGGTGTAAATTCACTGTGACTTTGACTAAGAGATTCATCAGATTCTCCTAATCTCTCCATTTGAACACCTTCAACCGCCTTTGCACCAATGGCCACTCTTCCTCTCCGTGCCCTTCTCGTGTTGACTCTCCCATCTTGGTCCCTCCGCAATCCTCTCCTGCCACCTGGTCAGAAAGTGACCACTTTCAGTGTTTTTATTTTTAGATTTGATTTATCTACATAGTTGCTCCCCCATTTTACAGGAGGCCTTTATCGATCAGACGGACAAAGGCACGCTTTCTGAGAGCGTGTTTCCCATCCTCAGTGTATTTTTCCTGCAAAACTGCGAGCCCCCTATTCTACCAAATCTGCAAAGGATTGCCCAGAACACTGCCGGTCCACCACCCAGCGAAGCCGTGACCAAAGTGAGTTAGCTACACGTTCAGCATTGATAACTGTTATAGAAATGCACTCCTTTTAAACCCTTGTAACAGTAGCTGGCTACATCATTGGTACCTACATGTACTATATCACGGTCAATCACGTTCTAAATTTTCTAAATATTTCAATGAATGGTTATAGTTTTAAAATTTTAGATTTTGTTTTTTCAAAAACTTTGTAGGTTCATCATTATTGATTCCTTAGCCTGAGTGACCCTGGTCCACGCATAGAAATGCCCCTGTTTTCACAATCCTCGCACTAATATGTTGGTTAATTTTAAACTTTGTTGACTTTCCTAACAAATGGACCTCCAATGAACTAACGCCGCCTTTGTTTCGGAGTACCGCTCCAAAATTTTTATACACGATCCCGGGCTGTCTATGTAGTGCGGAAATATAATTGGAGCTCTATTGCGGTCGCTGACTTCGCCAGTCACACAAATTCCAACAGGGGTTTTCGGTGAGTTAGTCTCACCAAATAATATCGATTATTAACCGACTTTGTTTTTGACTCAGATAATTGTTGAGGAACGCGATCTGAGCTTCCTCTCCGACTCGAGTCTTCTGCCCTACTATTTCCGGCCAGCGGCCAACTCGCGTTCGCTGAGCAGTCTGTGGTTGGGCCTGCTCCGCTTCTATCTCTACGAGTTCAAGCGGGTCGACTATGCTGTGAGCATCACCGAAGTCAACCCTGTGCGCAAGTTCAAGAAACAATGGGTCTCAAAGAAGTTGGCCGTAGAAGGTGAGCAAGTCTGAATGTCTGCCCTAGCAAATTCGTAGCAACTACCTTCCTAGACTAATGAGCCACCGTGTTGAAGGCATCGCCATCTTGCTGGTTGTTTGTTTGTAATTGCCGGTCGAAGGGACGAGAAGCTAGAGAAGAGAGAAGCGAAAGTTAGAAAATGAAGAGAGGGAGACTAAAAAAGAGGAGAGTGAAAAGAATGTTTAGAGAAAAGAAAAAACGAAAGAAAACAGAGAGAGAGAGAAAAGGGAGAGAATAGATTAATGAGAGAAAAGAGAGGGGAATGCTAAGTGAGAAAAGAAAGAGAGGAGAGATGGAAAAGAGAGAAATCGTAGGAGGTTCCAGGAAACGCAGCACTTTGCCTGCCGGAGGAGGACACGCCCCTCCACAATCTCCAATCTCCTTCTCGTGGCGGAGGTGTCCTGCTCTGTCAAACAGTGTTGCATTTTCCTGGAACCTCCTACGGTTCTCTCTCTCTCTTTCCCCTCTCTCTTTCTTCTTTTCTCTCCTCTCTTTCCTCCAGTAGGTCGGAACGCTGTCTCGTCTTCTCGACCATGAATTACAATTGTATCGATCTTATATTCAGTTCAAACAAGTTGACAAACAGACCCTACTGCTACTGCTCTTTTGTTTCTGTTTTACTTTGATATAACTGCATGCATGTCTGCTCCTGCCTGAAAACTGATAGTATTATTATCTGCCTGTCTGCTCCCACAGATCCGTTCAATTTCAAGAGGAACATGTGTCGTACGGTGTCACCCGTGGAAAATTTCGACTACATTATGGATCAGTTGCGCGGAGCCTACCGCTACTTCGGGGTACCCCAGTTGAGGGACAAAGGCCCGCTCTTCATGGCCCTGAAAACAATTCCCAACAGGGACTCAAGACAGATTCCCCTCACACCGACGGTCGACGTCGAAAATAACTTTCGAGACAGTTTGGCCAAGGTAGGAGGGTAGCTCAAACTGCACAGCTTTTTGGTTTCTGATGCGGCTTGACCAAGTGAAGTTGTGCAGGTGATAAAAAAATACCACAATAAAAGTGAACGATAAAGTGTATTCCCGACGTTTCGCAACAAACTAGTAGTTGCCTGTTCACGGTAAAAACCTTTCCATAATAGAAAATGTCTAATGCGACTCCACCTTAGAAGGCGAATGTCGACGAGTTCGTTGAAGGCGGACAGAGGATGAACTAAGAAGCAGATGAGAGCGAGGAGTGTTCTGTACATGAGTAAGGATGTAGTGTAAGACCTTGGAGAAGACCCTCTCCTCTCTTTTTTTAATTTTGGGTATTGTTCCCTGACCTTTCCATAATAAGAAAATGTTTAATGGGACTCCACCTTAGAAGGCGAATGTCGACGAGTTCGTTGAAGGCGGACAGATGGTGAACTAAGAAGGAGATGGGAGCGAGGAGTGTACTGTACATGAGTAAGGATGGAATGGAAGACCTCGGAGAAGACACGCGCCAATTTTGTTTCTAGCTAGCCATTTTAATGCGGTGCATTGGAAAGGTGATGTCCTAACCGCTATTCTACCAACGCGTGCGTGTGTTATTCAAATGTGCACCTGAACCCCTTACTAACTGACTAACTCATTTATTTTTATAATATTGGTTTCAGGTGATAAAGGAAGTAACTGAACACGCAGAGAAGAAACAGATTTCAAAAGAGGACACGCCAGTTACTGAGGAGAGAATTCGTGAGGTATTCTACCCAGCTATGTACATCTGTTTGGCGCCTATCTTTGAACGGAGAGAAGACATAGAAGGTGAGCGGAACTTTTAGAAGTTTACCGGTTGGTTTTGTCGAGCCTGATTTAGCTAGCATTAATTGGTCTTCAAATTGAGACAAATATGGGCGACCTTATCGGTATACTGTAGGTGTAAACCTGGAACACATTTTCATGCACTGGCAGAAAGTGAGACTGGGCTTCTATAATTCAAGTGAAAACTGAACTTGTTCGCGCTCGCATTGAAGGTACATTAAGGTGCGTATGTGACAATAATATTATATAGCAGCGTGTACCGGCTACTACACGTTAGATGGCCCAAGAAGCATTGGAATATTAGTGGGCAGTCTCAAGAAATAGGAGAAATATTCTCGGAATCAGTATCAATGAGAGAATTGAAGAACACGGTTCTGGGACATTCCACTCGCCTTGCTTGCTTGTTGCAATTATCGTTCGAGAGGACGCGTCAACTCGCCAACATCTCGGAGGAAAGAGAAACCGTAGGAGGTCCAGCACTTTGTCTGCCGGAGCAGGACACACCCGCCACGAGAAGGCGGTTGTATGGGTCGCTTTGGAAATAACATTGTGATCTGAAATGTTGGGAACGCTCATGTATAATATAGAAGATAACGGCGTTTTTTATAATGGCGAAAAAGAGGCGCGGAGTGAGGAGAATAACTGTAGTTATAACTACGGACTATGAAACAGAAGCAATAGGAAATTGTACGCATCCTCTCTCGCCGGAGTAGTGCTGTTCATCACCATTCTCTAGATTTCGCGGTTATTCCTTGCTTTCATAGGAGGCAAACTAATAGGTAAAACGGAGAAAATACTACTGAAATGGTTTACAACGAGTACTATTGTTTCTGCAAGAATGCCTTATTGTGGCACCCACTCAAACTGTTCAAATTTGCGGGTTCTTATGTCGTAAGAAAAATCTCACAAATCGATAATGAAAGCAATTGCATTGGCAGAATATTTCTTGAACATGCAAATATGATTTTTTAACAACTAGGATAAAGATTGATTGTATGAAGGACCGATAAGTCAATTATGCGTCTTTTTACCCTCCTTCTTCATAAGAAGTTCAATTTAAACCAATCTCGTATTCCTGTAAAATCACAGTTATTAATTTTTTTGGCGATCGCCGGCTGTAAATTTAATTTTTCGGCATTTCTACATGCTATACTACTGGAAGTAGTTTAATATTGTGTAAAATTGAAACTTTACCAGAAATTGACTGCTTCAGAATGTAAAAATCGACTAAAAATATACCACTAAAGTTTATTTCCGCATCGATTTTAAAGATTTATATTATCGGTTGAAAGAAAAAGAATAAAAAAATTGCCCCCTAACTCAAATAGACAATTAACTCACGGCGAACATAGAAGGCAGACGCTTTACCCATTAGGTCAAGCCTTTGAACATAAGCGTGACTGCAGACAGAAAGACAGACACGTCATTCTTAGCAATGCTTGGACTCATCTAAAACTGATTCAGATGGATAATGCAGGCTCTATATCAATGCAGAACTGATTCCTGAACACGTCGAATAATATTGTCCAACTGCTTACACTATGTCAACCAATGAAAAGCGCACGATCATATCTAGTGATTGTGTGTATCAGGTATATCTGAAGTTGAATTGATGATTAGTAATGATCTTCTGAATGTTTACCTATGATGCTGGACTTTTCCGAACTTTATCTAACTGAGTATAAAAGTTACGGTCATGTCGCGGTGAGGTATGTAAGACATAACATAAATAATGCCTGAATTACAGTTCCTGGGATATTTTAATGTTTTTTGTCTTCAACATTGTTCATAAATTGGAATTGTCCAAGCCATTTGACAATGTATTAATTATTTTTAATGGAATGCATTCTGAACCGTAGATCTGCATAGTCAGGATATATGGGCTAATGTCCCGTTGTTCCTCATTTTGTGTAGGGAATTTTATTCTTCGTAAAGATATCAAGAATATATTATGTAAACTGTAGTATAAAGTATGTGTTTTTTACTTTTTGAAAACAAATGACAAAATGAAGTATTTATTTTTGTGTTTTATTCATAATTGCTTTATTACTACTTATAGAAGTAGAAGTCGTATTAGTCTAGTTGTGATTTTTAAGCATCACCGTGGCGTTCGCGCTTAACTCGAATAGGCAGGCAGTATCTATCTACAGTATATATTGTTATTTCTAGATCTGATCTCACTTCTGCCTCTCCGCCCGAAGCATCCAGTGGTCGGCAAACTGTTGGGCGATGCTACAACCCTCATCGATTTTGCTGGAAATTTTGCGATGATTTTGTGGGACAACTGCTTCAAGCAGTTCATCAGTCACGGCGAGCTCCAGGTGCAGTTTCGACAAGCGAAGAAAACTGTCAATCGTGCCTATAAATTGGCGATGAATAAGCTTCCAGGAGGACTTCCGGATATGGACAGCAGTGCCACTGGAATTAGCGACCTGTCCAGATCGGGCATTGACGATGTTGGATCGGTGTCAGTGAATGAGTCAGTGACAGGTGGTCGTGCTCGTGAGGACGAAGAAGAAGTGAAATATGGTGGTCACAACTTTCGGGAGGACGAGGGACGAACACGGATGGAAATTATGTCGAGTGCCAGACTCGAGGAAGTGGAGAATGAAGAAGATGAGGAAGAGGAAGAAGACAGGGAACACGACACCACTTGCGAAGGAACTGCGGCAGAGGAAACGTTGGACGACGAAGAGGCGGAGTTAGCGGAAGAGGACAACAAGCTGGTTGTGACTGTCGAGGACGCGGATCTGGGAGATATTCGAGTAGAGGAGCTGAATCACGAAGATGAGGTAAGCAGTCGGTGTTGTTTTACTGATAAGGATGATAAACTGACACAGTAACATTTCGATAGTTACCTCCCTATCAAGGATACGAACCGTTTTCGTCTTGTGTAAACCGATACGCCCAAACCGCCGGACTTATCTCGTCACAGTGACACGCTGTTCATTATGCAGCTTAGGAGTGGGTATTGTTGCCTGCTGGTGGCGCGGGGATTGTTGTTGTGGTCTTCGTCTTTTAGAGACACTCGTTGAGGACCCGTTTAAGGAACATGAACATACCAGTTTCATTTATGAGGTCCTCTAGATCTTGGATTCCGTTTATTCGTCGTTCTCTGTCGCTTGCATGACCGTTCAGCTACATCGCGTGCCCTGAACTCCTTCCTTTCCAATCTTCCTTTTGCATTAGCCACTCAGAGAGACATATCGGCTCCTCATCTGGCCCAGATGGATCTGTTCCCTTCTTTTTGTTGTGCTCCTCCTGAATCCTTTCGCTATAATACAGATTTGATGTCGTTAAGGAATGGTTGAATTTGAGTTTCTGCTGTGTGTATTTTGTGGTTGAGGTGTATATGCGGTGTAAATATTGAAAAGAGTAGGCGACAGTTCTCCACCTTCTGGCACTCCCGTTTTGAGGGCTGATGTGACTGAGTTGTATTGTGTGTATGCCTGTCTGCTTTTTTTGTAGTTGGCGATAAATCTTTTGAAAACTTCATTTTCTTCTTGATCGTTATCTTTCAGCAGTCAAAGCTGATCTCCACCTCTTCCGGATCCAGCAATCTCGCTGTATTGGCTTTGGTGTCCGCGCGCACTCATTGCCGTCATTGCCCGAGTGCCCCGGAATTCATTGTAGTGTGACTCTGCAGTTCTAGACAGTCGCATAGATTTTCCGCTTCAGCTGTTCGAGCTACCTATCGCTGGTGCAGGGAGATGCAGAAAAACTAAAGGGACAAGCAGTCTAGAATACAGTTATATCATCACGATTCTGGAAGTCTGTTGGAATTTCCTGCTGAGGGGACAGATGAAAGGGGAAAAGATGCGAGAACGAGAGAACTGTAGGAGGTTTCAGGGAATGCAGCCCTTTCCTGTCAGAACAGAACATCCCGCCACGAGAAGCCAGCTACTGGGGGATGTTAGAAAGATGCGATCGTGCTGGACAATATCCTACTACTTGATCACAATCAGTACGGATTTACCTTCATTTCCATTATGTAGTTTCGTTTTTGCTTAGATTTCTTAGACTTCAACGATTTGTGTAATTAAAAAGCTATATGTTACGAAGACTGATTGATACTGTTAGTTGCGATCATTGAAAACATACTCAGAACAGAAGATTTTCTGGTTGCTTTCAATTCGCGCATAGAGCTGTTGACAAACTATAAATGTGTGCACAGAATGATTCTAGCTGGATATATACAGTTTTTCTAACAGTAGAAGCGCTACTTACTAGCTGATCATCGTTGAGACTCTACACCATTTCCAAATGTAAATAAGAAAGCGTCACATGGAAATAAGAATGTGTCAAGTGACAATTCTCATTTAGGAAAGCGTCAATTGAAAATGAGAAAGCGTCAATTGTAAATCAAAATGAGAACGGTCATTTGGAAATTAGAAAGCGTCAATTGAAAATGAAAACGGTTATTTGAAAATGAGAGCGTAAATTGAAAACTAGAATTTAAATATTTTTCCTTTTGATTGAATTTATCGATCACTACAATATTTTAATCTTGCTATAACGTGGTACATAAGCGATAGGCAGTTTGTTCCGTTTTACTTTTCCCCCTTCTATGTATACTTAATTTCCCTCTGTTTAATGTCCATTTTTTCTTCTTCCTGCCTGTATTCCATTGCTCACTCCGACCGGGCCGGGAGTCAGTTCGATTGGTAGATTGCCCATATCGCATAAGCATTGGAATGGGGGCCCCCTCCCCAATAATTTGAGTGGGGGCCGAAGTAGGCCTACTTTTGGGCCCCCAATAGTATGGACCTATACAAAATTTGTCAAAGGTGTATGTTGTATTATTGTACAATTATTTCGATAGTGAAATACACTCACTTCTAACAAATTACTGTATTTATAAAATTGTGATTTACCCTAATATATTTACTTATGAAACCTTGAAAGTGTGAGTGGGGCTCCTGTTTCGTCGCTATAAGGCCAATTCCAGATTTATATGGCTATCTACTGTAACAGATTGTCTAACCTCCTTCACGCTCTTCCCTTTGTCATACATCTCAATTTTCCTTATTTTCTCTATCTTAGCCTTCTTCAAAGTTTCTAACGCCAGTCTTTCTGTAAAAGTAAAATTTATCAGAATTAAATTCCCGCTATCAAAAGAATGCGAAAGTGATCGAAGGTCATCACAATAAATGGTCTACAGAAACAAGCCTATTGTATTATTCTCATTTTCAATTGATGCTTTCTTATTTACAATTGATGCTTTCTTATTTACAATTGACGTTTTCTCATTTTCAATTGACACTCTCTCATTTTCAATTGACGCTTTCTCATTTTCAACTGGCCATTCTTATTTCCATGTGACGCTTTCTTATTTACATTTGGAAATGGTGTAGTACTGGCATCATCATCAGCGTGAGCTTTTCTGTTGCCGGCAGACATTCGAAGAGGACGCCCATTTCCCGGACAGTGAACCTCCCGAAATCCAGGTGTCCCCCGAGGAGAACGAGCGTGACGGCGGTGCTGGTGCGGAGGAGAAGGAAGAGGAAGTTGGGTGTTTGACTTTGGTAGGCAAAATGTACATTGCAATCCGCTTTATAACTGAATCCCACTTAGTCGGGGAATTTGAACATGACTTAGGGAGTCACACCCTCTTCAACGCAGGAGTTCCACAAAAGGGACATCAGAAGACAGGGTGTAGGTTTTATCGTAAATAAACGCGCACTAGGCACTAATCTAACCTTTAAGTCGTTTTCTCCTAGAGTAGCTTCGC
>JAUYWV010132590.1:0-19617 GCA_032274565.1 Nematoplana nigrocapitula
CGGACGAAGCATGGAGGAAGACCAAGGTGAAGAAGTTTGTTGAAGAGAGCGGAGTGCCAGACGGAGTCAAAGGCACGAGAGAAATCAATGGTGGCAAGGACAGTGCGCGCGGGGGGCTTGGAGGATTACATTACAGATATTTAAATCTCGTATCTGAAAATTTAAAAGTTGAATTCGGACGAATGAAGTTACACGGATTAATAAGACTATTATTTGAAATTTTTAAAGGGTTTCGCATCTTTATATACATAGCCGACGGAAGTTGTGCGATTGTTTTGCACCAGATTTGATGAACTATTAGTTGATCAAATGAGTTTTGTTTGAATGTTTCATCATAATTTGCATGTGTAGTCATGGTGTTATCACATGTCTTCACACATGAATTATAGAAGCCCGTGCAAATTTAACAAATTGATGAGAGGTTTTCGTGAACTGTGTGTTTGAATATTAAATATTGATTTGAGTATCGTTTTAAAGCATGAATAACTTTATTTTTCTCGTAAATCAACTCGGCATAAGGCTGCTATATTTAGGTTTAAATGTACGTATTCCAATTTTCCGTTTTAAAGCAAAATCAGACTGGTCTATGCCAAAACTCAGCGGCGCAAAGCAAGAAAGGGCAGTCGACCGTTTGAAGACTGGAGACTCCAACACCGCTCATGTCGAGAGAAGAACAATTGGAAGCGTTGCTTATCGTCCCAGATCCGGCCATCCAAAAATCACAATTCCCGCCCAGGATCGAGCCATCGTTCGCAGCTTTCGACTGAATCCTGGTGAGACGGCAGTTGACGTAGCCAAGAACACCATAGGTACCTATGGACGCCAGATCAACGTACATAAAGTGAGACGCAGACTCGCACTTAAAGGACTGCACTGCCGCCGATCTCTCAAACACATCTTCCTGACATGCTGACCTAAATCACGTGAACTGC
Source organism: Nematoplana nigrocapitula (assembly GCA_032274565.1). Lineage (NCBI taxonomy): Eukaryota > Metazoa > Platyhelminthes > Proseriata > Nematoplanidae > Nematoplana > Nematoplana nigrocapitula. The sequence goes on from JAUYWV010132590.1 coordinate 933, forward strand.
AGCAAAGACGATTGGCGGAGGATCCTAAATAATTGAATTCTCTGATATAAGATTAATAATCTTGTTTGTCTATGCATCGACGATGCCAAGCAGTGATCCTTGCGTGACGGGGGCACATTAAATATTGAATGGCTAATGGACTATTAAAAAAGTTTTGGATAATAATGTGTTAAATAAGTTTAAATTTCTAGTTCATTTGATGTTAAATTATTGAACGATTTTTTCACTTGTTCAATAAACACTTTTGTAAAACTCGACCAAACATTATTTTCCATAATTTTAGTCCGCTAGAATGTCTATAGGATATTTAATCGGAAAAACTGCAATTCTGGATTCTCTCCCATGTTCCAGTTCAGACTACCCATTCATGGAGGTGTCTCATAGTGGGGCCGCCGTCGGAGCTACGTCAATGCTCCTCATGTCCATCCCAACCGACTCGCAGCGACTGGAGGAGGACAGGAATCTCCCGGTTGTGGTTGTAGCTGTGCTGACCAACCTCCAATCAGCTACGGGAGTGGTCAACACCGCTCGCCAATTGGCTAGATTGTTCACAGATGCCTACTCGACCAATAATTCCAGTGGAGCCGACGACGTGTCCAGACTCCTGCCTCACAGTCTTCAGAGAGGAGGCGGTGGATGACATTAGCGAGCTATAGCCCATTTAGGATGTGTTTTTCGGTGCTTTCCTGACTTTAACAGTGATATGTATAATAACTAACATTTTATACGCAATCCTAGTCTTGGTCGGAGGTCATATTAAGCGCAGGGTATTTAATTGAAATAAATGAAAATTGATCGAACCACTCTCCTCTGTCTCCCTCTTTTTCTCTCCCCCTCCCCCCTCTCACACCTCTATTTTTCTCTCTCACACGCATATACACTCACTATTTTTCTCTCTCTATTCCCCCTCTGTCATTTTATCTCTCTTTCCTCTGGGAGGTCGGTGCGCTGACGCGTCTTCTCGACGGGGAATTACAACAACAATATTATGCAGGTCTTAATGCTGCTCTGGTCGGCATAGATCGATTTGAAATAGATTTTCTGAGATACTGTGTATGGCTAAACTGACAGTGTTATGAGAAGTAGATTTGAATAGTTAAACTTTGCTATGTTGTCTCACAACCGTATCTAGGCAATTTGGCCAACTGGCTTCGATCAACGAAGGTTGGAATTCTATCTGATCATTCACGATTTTTCTGAAGATAACATTTTTGATTCTCGAATATACTTAGTCAGTGAATCAGGGATTAATTTGCGCCTATAGATGCAGTTTAACTGCTAATTGTTTTGTTTTAATTTAAAATAGGTTGTCGTTCGTTTGCGCCAATCTCTGTGTGTATATGGAGAGATAGGATAAGGCTAGGAACTAGGTAAATCGAAAAACCATTGAAAAGGTAATCTTCCTGTACAGTATAGTTCCTGCTATGCTGCTTCCATAGACCTATTTAGTAAATGAATTGTTGTTAGTTATTACTTTATATGCCTACTTTTGATTTTGTATTTTCGATATTTATTGATTAAATAAATTCTTTTTGTTCTATTCATCTTCGTTTTGACCTGTTTCTAGTCTGTTATATCTTGGTATTATGTCTGACACTGTATTTCCGTATGTCATCTTGATTGGCACAAGGGGCTTGTAATGCGGTTTTCAACCAGAGGAAAATGAAAATAGTTTAACCAATGATAATTAATTGGAAATACTTGACGCAGTCATTCAATGACACTAGAAACTTAGAAGATGGATTATATATTATATGAAATGACATAATACGTACACCTGACCTTGATTGTACAAAGTTGTTTGAAACTTAAGGGTCACTATTGCCCATACATATGAATTGAAACCGGTTTATTTTTGGCAAACAGTACCTCGTATAGTCAATCACTGTCGCATATTCAGTTGAAGATTGACGTTTTCTGGGCGTAGATAAAACTTGACTAACTGCCGTATACGAGGTTTACTTTCAGCGTGTAGTTGCGCTACATGTACACGGGTAACGGGCGTTATAATTTATTTGTGCAGCCATAATTACGTGGACTCGTGCACTAACAGTGTGAGTACTTAGTGAAACATGCGATATCAACAACAAAAGCGACACACCTTCCACAACCTTGGTTATAGTGTGTGTTTAAATCAGACCTTATTACTAATAATGTACTTACAGTATATATTCAGTTCTATACCTTGTCTTTAATGATAAACAGATCACTTGGCAAAAATTATTTTAAAAGTTTTTTAACTGTACTATACTACTTGAAATAGTAAATGAATGCATAATGACTTCTGTACTTCTAAGTTTTAAAGCAGTTGCATTATAGTCAGGTGTTAAATTGTAATATAATTTTATTCTCCTATTGACTCTTGGTTCACTTATGTAATGTTTTTTGTTGTAATTTGTTCTCCCTGTTGACCAAGTGCCTAAAAAGTTATTATTATTAATTCCAAAAAACTGCCGTATTTTTCTGATGATGTCTGTGAACGTAGTGTGATCTAACCGCCTGAGGCTGAAAATATCACTAGGAAATAGTTCATTTTTACTTGAAATTAATTTACGATAAGGAGCATTCTGTTTCTAAAATAACCATTGTTTTATTTTTATATGTTTTTCAGTTACATGTATTTATATAGCACTATTAGTTGTTGATATAACAGATGATGCAATTAGTACTATGGATGGTTAGAATGGCATATTCTGGGGTTTTTGATAGTTAAGAGTAAAAATTGTTTTAGACTCTAAACTATTCTTGGAGCCGTTAAGTGCATCGATTTCGGAATCTTTACGAACTAGATTTTGTTGTAACAGTCTACTTTAGCCATATGGGCAGTGTTTGTAAAAATATTTTATGCATGGCATGCACAGATAATTTCTCCGAGGCCATTCAGATGTTTAAAATGCAACTTTACAGTCTCTGGACAACTTTACAAGACAGAAATTTAGACTCAATGGAACCCAGGTAAATTATAAAAAGGTAGTCTGTTGATAAAGTTGACAACATTGATTTAATAAAAATTGCCCACGCGTTTCGAAGTTAGAACTTCGTACTATTTAATGCATATAGTCTTCATCTTACTTGTTTTTGCTTTTATTTTGCCTTGATAAAGAAGTTCTAACTTCGAAACACTGCGGCAATTTTTATTAAAACAATTTTATCCACAGACTATCTCTATGACGACAAGAATTGTTCAGTATTGATAAGAATGCCGTCAAAAATTGCACAATCTGTGTGTGAATCAGACTTTATTCTTTTTTAGCCATTAACTGCTGCTACAATTACAGTATATCTACCCTTTGATATGTAACTCGGTGGTCTTTCCTCATACGATCGATATTTTTCCTTGACTTATGTGTACTGTTTTCTCGTCCAATTATCCGAATCTGGCAACCAAATATCCGCACAGCGAATTAAATTTCTATATTAGGCATTCAAATATCCGCACAGCCAATTAAATTTCCATATTAGGCATTAAATATCCGCACAGCCAATTAAATTTCCATATTAGGCATTCAAACATCCGTCACAGCCAATTAAATTTCCATATTAGGCGTTCAAATATTCGTCACAGACAATTAAATTTCCATATTAGGCATTCAAACATCCGTCACAGCCAATTAAATTTCCATATTACGCATTCAGATATCCGTCACAGCTAATTAAATTTCCATATTAGGCATTCAAATATCCGTCACAGCCAATTAAATTTTCATATTATGCATTAAACATTCGTCACAGCCAATTAAATTTCCATATTAGGCATTCAAATATCCGTCACAGTCAATTATATGGCAATATTATTAGGCATTCAAACATCCGTCATAGCCAATTAAATGTCAATATTAAGCATTCAAACATCCGTCACTGCCAATTAAATTTCCATATTAAGCATTCAAATATCTGATTGCATTCATAATAACCATTTGTCATTTGTTATGACAAATATTAATAATGGCTGTAAATTGCAATGTTTATCGCGGTGGAAATGCAATTCCTGATGACATTAGAACGAGAGAACATACTAACCGCATACGAGTGTCATATCAGCATATCAGTGTTATTTTAGTTAAAAAATACTGTTTATCGTATTTGTGGAAAGAGACAATTTGAGTAGAAGATAGAGCAGATTGAGATTGTATATTAGTTGCATTGAAAGCAATGTTTTCTAATCGCAATATTGCCGTTTCTGTATCCACAATTGCTAGACGACTTGCAGATCGGTTTGGCGTATTAAGAATGAAGAAGTGGAATACAATCCAGAATGACGTAATTCTGAAGCTGCGAAGAAGGATCGACGTCGTTATGCTTCTTGACTACAATTTCAACATGAACAACGGGCAAATTTGTATACGTGGATGAATGTGGATTCGGAATGTATACAGCGAGAACTAAGTATAGAGGATGGTCCGTCCGCCGATTTTCCATGCCGAAAGATTGTTATAGTAGCCAAAGAACAGCACACATATACATACTGTGTGCGATTTCACCGGGAATTGGTCTCGTTCATTTATGTTATGAAAGAAGGTAGTGAATAACATTTGCGATTTATAACCATTATTAATATTTGCTAGAAATTTAATTGGCTGGGACGGATATTTGAATGCCGGATTTTGATAATTGGGCGGGAAAAGTAGTCTTTAAAAGTTGAATTGTAAAACATATAGTTTAAAAATAAAAGGAAGATCTTCCGAACAAATCTGGTCAACATATATGTATCGTGACAATTGTTTCGAGACCACACCATTCTGGTCATCAGGCAGAACGAAATAAATAAATGTTAGCCTGATTTGTCTGTAGTTCTTCTTTTAATCTTTAAACTTCGCTGTTTCATGAATTGTAAAACGAATCGTAAATTGAAATGTGAACAAATGTAAGTCTTGTCTGTTGGATGACCAAATCGAAATGAAGGATATCGTGGTAAGTGCAACGTGAAGTTGCATAATTCTGGTCTTTAAAACTAGTAAACTGGTAAAAAATGCCAATCAATTATTTTCTAGTCGCAATTGCAGTATTTGTTTTACTTCAAGAATTTTGCGAGCACTATTTTTAATCTTCCAGACCGTGCTCCTTGATGACATCTTATAATGTGTGGTGGCTTCCCGCTGTGTTCTGCCTTGTTTTCTGGACTATCGGATTCGTCGGGAGCATTTCGCGTGGCCATCTGCTCCGAGCGAAGGTGAAGAATGCCGCTGGTGAGACACAGACCTACCGGTTCATCAGCGATGCCCACAATCAGACTGTCGTTATTGAACGGGATGAATTGGATGGCCCAAGGATGCGAGTGCTTGTCGATTTGACAAGGGTGGGTCTCAGTATGTTGTCATTCCCGGTCGACTGGACGTGTCAGCGCCCCGATTTCCTTGGGGAGGAAGGAAAGAAGGAAATAGGAAAGAGAAAAGCGAAAGGGGAAAGAAGAGAGAAAAACGAGAGAGGAGCGAAAGTTTAGAGGGGAAAGAAAAGCGAGATAGGAGAGGAAGAAAGGGGACAAAAAGAGTGGAGAGAAGAGGGTTGGAGAGAGGAGTGAAAAGCGACAGGGGAAAGAGAAGCGAGATATGAGAGGAAGAGTGAGGAGGGAAAAACGAGAGAAAGAGAAACAAGAGGGGAGAAAAAAGAGTAGATGAAGGGGAAGGAGAGAGATGAGAGAAGAAAGGGAAAGAGATAATAGAGAGGGGAAATAATAGCGAGATGGAAGAGGAAAGCGAGAGGGGAAAAGAGCAGCGAGAGAGGGGAAAAAAATATTAGAGAGAGCGGAGAGGAAAGCGAGAGGGAAAAATAGCAGAAAAAAGCGAGTGGGAGATTGAGGGGGGGAGAAAAAGAGGTTATAGGAGGAAAGAATTAGAAGGGAGAGATTGCAGAGGAAAGCGGGAGGAGGAGAGGGAAGAAGAGATTATAGGGATGGGAGAGAAGTGAGACTTAGCGAAGCAAGCGAAAGAAAAAAGATTATAGAGAGTAAGGTGAGAGGACAGAGCGAAAATATAGATAGAGAGAAAAGAAAGAAGGTAAGAGAGAACCATAGGTGGTCCCAGGATATGCAGCACTTTACCAGCTGGAGCTGGACATCTCCGCCATGAGAAGGCGGCTGTATAGGGGTTGTCTGGGTGTGTCGATGACTTATATACCGTAGACTGAATCTCTTCTACAGATCTAGCATTATTCACTATTTTAGAACGTCCAAATACTCCGCTTTCTACTACTACCGGAGAAGGATTTACACCAGACCAATTCGGCGGAGTTTTGCTTCGTGATTCACTCCTCGCGAGACGATTTTCTTCCCATCTCCAGTCTAATAAAATTAAGACAGGTACTAACGACTGCTTAAGTTTTTATTTTTGCATTTCCTAACAAATCGCAGTTTATATAAACTGACTGTTCGTCATTATATGTAAGATAGACGAAAAGATCCCCAAATGTTGAAGAAAGACGATGCGCGATTAATTAGCGGAGAATATTAAATATCTATTCCGCTAATATATGCCTATACTACGAAAGAGTAGTATAGTTACATAAGCAGTTATAATACTGTGGGGTCGTAGAAAATTAGTTCCGAACTGTTCTATACTCTTTTTCTCATTTCATTTTTTCTTTAAATCAGCAGGGGAAATGTGTGGACATCAATTTTGAACGGTTGGTCCCAGAGTAAAACTAAGGGCAGATTTGGAATCAGCAATTTCCTGCGGATGTTTTTACTTCATATTAAATAATTAATGTGTTTTTCTTTCTATTATAAAATAATTAATAAAAATTTAAAAAATGTATTTTAAACATGCGTTATTTTTAAAAAATCCTACTGTTTCGTTTTACTACTAATAAATGTGAGAGTAGTATACCGTGGAATTTATAAATAAAATTGGTTACTTTTCAACAGGCTACTTTTACTTTGGTTTTACTTATGACTAGGCATGTTTTAAGCCCATTGGCCCCCGTTGGGTTGACCCCGATTTGATCCAAAGAATTTATTTCTCGACATAATTCTCCTCTCTGCTTTATTTTCCTACTGAATCATCAGAATAAATTAATTATTTACTTTTATTTACTTGAACATTGGGTTGTTTCCTGATATTGTATTGCCTTATGACAAACTATCCCCCGAGCGAAGCCGGGTACCTCCGCTGGCTTAATATATATTATGGTACCAATCAGTGCTTAGGATATTTTTCCCGAAGCTTTAAACAGTCATTGTTTTACCCAACGGTACACAATTATCCAGAGGGCCAAGCGAAGCGTAGCCCGAGAGATTACTAATTGCGAAAATAACTATTTAGGCCGACCTCTATACCTTTTCATTCAGGATCCCGAAATGGTGCACAAAATGGGCGAAGACAAAGGTCTGCAAACGCATCACATCACTTTGAGGGTAAAGCCGGGTTTTGCGTCCAAAATATCCGCCTACCTCGCAGATTTTTGTGCCGGTGTGCCCGACAAAAGTGTGCTAACCTCAGAATCGGATATCCGAGCGATTGCGCAAGGTCTGTGTACACACGGGGTGCTCCTAAATGTTTTCTACTGTATACCGTAGTCGCGCTTTCCTTTGCACATACGTTTACTGTTTTCTTTTATAACTAAGTTCAGTTTTTCTATCTACTAAAGATTTTTGCATTCAAATTCGACATTTGATAGAGCATTGATTTTCAATTTCGATCAACTTAATAAAGAGCAGACTCTCCAATTCACTATTTCACTTCTCTAAGCATTCATATCAGAAATATGGCAGGAAAATTCATAAATAGTCAAACGAATTCAACAGAGCAGAACAATGTGCACTCAATTTTGACAAAACCTAGAGAACGGTAATGAAAATTGATTTACTGATTGACATCATTAAAAGTGTGAATTATACCGCGTGGTCCGATGGAATTAGATTAGGGTGCATGCATAGATGCATTGAGATGCAGGATATTCTAATGCAATGTTTGTAATTTTATAAAGTATACGTGTTATTTGGATAATCATTTATTTTTTTATTGTTCAAGGGTAATAATCTTTATATTGGGGAAATTGATTGTGTTAATATGGAATTTGAAATAGGACAGAAATTGACGTCGTTGATTTTGACTACTGCGCAAGTTCTAAAATTTTGTCTTGCTGGCTCTAAAGCCTAGGCAAGTTAATTTGAATGCTCGACGCTTTAACAAATTTAGTGGAATAGCGTTTATTCACTATCGCCAGATGTGACTGCAAAACAACTATATAAATGACATAACACGGCCCTTCTCGTGGCGGGGGTGTCCTACTATGGCAAGCAAATTGCTGCGTTCCCTGGGCCCTATGGATTCTCTCGTCCATCTGCTGTAATTATCCCCCTCTCTCTTTCGGTTTCCTCCCTTCTCTCTTTCATTTCTCCTCTCTGTTTTCCTCTCTTTTCTATGTTTTCCTCCTCTCCTCTGTTTTCCTCCCTTCTCTCTGTTTTCATCCTCTCTGTTTTCCTCCTCTCTTTCCTTTCTCCTCTCCTCTCTTTTCTTTGTTTTCCTCCTCTCCACTGTTTTCCTCCCTTCTCTCTGTTTTCCTCTCTTCTCTCTGTTTTCCTCCTCTCTTTCCTCTCTGTTTTTTCCTCTATTTCCTTTCTCCTCTCTGTTTTCCTGCTCTCTTTTCTCCGTTTTTCTCCTCTCTTTCCTTTCTCCTCTCTGTTTTCCTCTATTTTCTCTGTTTTCCTCCTCTCTTTCCTTTCTTCTCTCTGTTTTCCTCCTCTCCTCTGTTTCCCTCTATTTTCTCTGTTTTCCTCTCTTTTTTTATGTTTTCCTCCTCTCCTCTGTTTTCCTCTCTTCTCTCTGTTTTCCTCCTCTCTTTCCTCTCTGTTTTCCTCCTCTCTTCTCTCTGTTTTCCTCCTCTCTTTCCTTTCTCCTCTCCTCTGTTTTCCTCCTCTCTACTGTTTTCCTCCCTTCTCTCTGTTTTCCTCTCTTCTCTCTGTTTCCTCCTCTCTTTCCTTTATCCTCTCTGTTTTCCTCCTCTCCTCTGTTTTCTCCTCGTTTCCTTTCTCTCTGTTTTTCTCCTCTCTTTCCTTTGTTCTCTCTGTTTTCTCTGTTTTCCTCCTCTCCTCTGTTTTCCTCGTCTCTTTCCTCTCTTATCTCTCTTTCTATTTTCTCACCCCATCTCTCTGTCTTTCCTCCGGGAATTACAAGGAGTGTGTCATAATACCCGTCGAAGGTGACTGAATAACATGATACTACTGCTAGACAGAGTTTTTATTATTAGTTTTTTCCCGGAAGGTCACTGTGTCGAGGAAGTCAAATGATCGTCGAAGGGAATTAATAGGATAGAATGAGCAGGACAGCCCTACCACGAGAAGGCGAAATAGCAACACCCAAACTATCTCAGCTAAACCCTAGCTTGCCGCGCGATTCTAGCACGCACATATTCTACAAAAAAAATTTCTTGCGGGCACCCATTTTGTGGTGCAGTATTCTTCAGAGTTGTCACTTTGGTTAATTGAGAGCCTATTATTATTGGAATAAAAAGAAGTGGGTACACTAGGGCTAGAGACACCCTTGTTTTTGCCAGCCTCACTGTCCTCTGTTTGGTTTTCTCTCCAATCCTCGTCTCCCTCTCCTCTGTCCACCTCCAACTTCGACCGTGTTTCCTCTCCTTGACCCTTTGGAGGCGAATCTCCAGTGGCCTTCCAATTTTGTCCTTCATGAGCAGTAACACTACACTAAATTTTCAAAAATGAGGCACTATAGTCTACTAATTGTAGTGCTACATTTCGTAGCAACAGAGATTACTTGTGGTGAACGTCGAGAGATGTCGGACAGCAGATGGCGAAGATATTTGCTTTGCGGAATGAGCTTATTCCCCTATAGTAGTGCTGTGATTTCTGAATTGTTCTTTACTTCATTTCAGGTCGGAAATCGTTGGAATTCGCCCTCGTTTCTGGCACTGCTCCACTCCTCCACTCTCCCAAGAAGTCCCGATCTCTCGACGGATTGCCCCAGTGCAAGGACAACTACCTGAACGCAGCACTTGCACCATCCTCGTCCTGTATCTGTCCCCTGGGCGGATGTCTGCTCTGGTACCCCTGCGGTATGGGGCCGTGCACTCCCGCAGATCAAGCCACTGACGAGGAGCAGGGCCGAGCGCCGATGAGGAACTGCCAGGTGGTCACCTGTCGTGTGTGCCGACAGTTGCTCTTTGCCGCCTCCGCCTACACGGAGTGTCCTTGGGCCATTTCCACAGTCTCTTGACCATCTGCTGATCTGTATATATTTGCTGTAAATTTGATATGCCTGTACATGCATTTATGCCTTTCTATGAGTTTGATGTGGTAACTGTCTATGAATATGGTAAAACATATCTGGAATCATATCGTGTCTTGTGTGTCATTCTGTAACCCTGTCACCTAGATTTCATGGAAGTGCTATTGGTTTTAGTCCAAGTACCAATGCTTTTAGCTTTTCGCTCTGGTGTTCTCTAAGGTCATCAACATCATGAGAGACGTGTAAGACACAGTAGATAGCAATTACAGAATGAGTTGTTCCATGTGAACGGGGTCGGACTTGGTTGTGTGATTGCACCCACTTTCCTTCACATCAGTATGCGACGAAGAGGGTTTACCAGCAGACACCAAGATAGAGATCAGTGATGTGTCTTTTTGTCGCAAGATACGATATCTATCAGAAGCAGCCTCTGCACTGGAAATACTGACCAAGAAAAAGTCGATGCTGTCGGCTATTCTGCGGGAGTTATAATGGACAGAGAAACCAAATATGGGTTCTGGATAAAATGAACAAGACAGTAATGCTATGAAAAAGGATGACAGTTAGCAAAATGGGTTCTGTGGTCACAGTATTGAATAGATTAGAGAAACTAAAATAAAAAGAAGTGGGCGACCTGAAACATTCAAGCCAGACCGGAGGAAGCCTTCATACCGCTACAAATCTCGTGGCAGACACGATTAAATGGCGACCTCTTGTGTTGGCCACAACAGTTCGACACATCGCCATCTGACAGAGGGTGATTTTGAAGACGATCAGTCTTAGTATTTAATTTGAGACACTGAGTTTTACGACGCGAGGAGGTTTTTCGTATAGTTACGCCATCGATTACGTAACGATTTGTCCATTTTCTAATGTTTTTATTGTGATCTGTAAAATAACTGACGATGCTCCGCACTTTATTGTTGCAATAGTGGTCTGATTATATGAATATGAAAAGAGCATTAATCAACAACGGGAATATGTATATATGTAAAAAGTAATTTTTCGATAAAAGTATACACTATGAAGATATAATGAATAATAAAGTGCATGTGACTTTCTAAAGAAATAAGTCTTTTGTAAAGGAGAATGATAACGGTTTTTATACATAGCTCTTGTCAGAAACAATATACCCGGTATGGTATGAATGGGGCGGTGGGATAGGTAAAACACAGTTAGCTCTAGCATAGTCATTTAAAACAACTGAGGAAAAACGGATTATTGTGTATTATGTAACTCTTCATCTAACAGTGTCTAAATCCTGATATATATACAGGGTGTCCCTAGAACGTCATTTGTTTTCTACTTCACAGCCATTTTGTTTGGCGATGGTTTATCGCCTGTCCTTATTCATACATACGCCTACTACAAGTTGTGTTATTAAAATATTGTTTGCCACCTTTCTCGCCTTTCTACAAACTTACCAAACAAGTTGAATTGTCAGTGCAATACTCTTTCAAAACCTGCAAACAAAATCTTAATAACACAACTACATAGTGCCTGCAGTGCATAGAAGGACAACCCGATATACCATGGGCAAACAAAATGGCGGGTAAATTGAAAACCCTTTTTGGGAAATTCTGTATATATAGCTAAGGTATACTCTGAGTACAGTATATGTGCACAAACTGGGTGTGAGTTCATATATATGAATTTGCATATGTTGTACGTAGAATATAAAACGGTAGAAAAACGACATTTTGAGTATACTGATGTACCGCAGAATATATGCGTATATACTGTATGTATATGTAGTATTGTGGGAGCTGCATAACTAATAATCCCCTGAAAATAAACTCAACTATTAATAGCCAGCTGAAAAGCAAATGAAAAGTATGTTGCTGTGTAGAACAGAGTGCTTCTAAGGTGCGGGGGATGTAATTGTCAATATGACACTTCTGGTGATAGAACTACCAATCTGTGCGATAAGCAACCGGAGGAATTCTAAATCTACAAACTCAGGAAACAATACTCAGTCTGACAATGAAATTTGCAATCTCTTTACAAAACAAGCGAGACGTAACCAATTGTCTAAACTGAAGGCATTATAACAACACGGACAACGAGGAAGAAGTGTGAAGGAAGCCGCCCGATGGACACGTCACATTGCGAGAATGCGGTCAGGCGGGGTTTTTCCAGAATGAACACAGCTCACCCACACTGTTCAGTAGCAAAAGTAGCGCTTGACCTTCTTGTGACACTTCTTGCAGTGTACGCGGCAGCACCACTCGAATTTGCAATCACAGTCCTCCACAATCTCCTGCTCAATCTGGTAGTGGCCTCGGTCACAGCACAGCACATTACAATTGCCCACCCCGATCGCGTCCACGCTGCACTCGCGACCTCTCGTCCCCAAACTCCCGATGTGCGAGTTGTAGCCGCAATAGTCGGGAGAGTCGTCCAGATAGACCAGATCGTTTCGCGAAGGTCGTTTCATTTTCCGATGAAAGGGCCGCAAACGGCGTCGCCGGTTGTGGGCGCGCATTTTCACCGCGCCGACGTATCGGTTGAGGAGCATGTTGCCGATCACGCGGAAGTCACTGATGACGCGCCAGCACACTTGGATGGAGCAGGCTCCGCTCACACCGTGACACTTGCATAGTCGACGCATGGTGCGTTTGACAGCCTGCACACGGAAGTACGTGAAGGAAAGGGAAAATCGAGGTTTAGTTGTCAGTTTAGTCATCTGCAGAAATGCCTCGCGCAGTCTCTCCGCGTTGAACAGTTGACAATAATAAATCTTTTACGGGTTTATTGGTTCCTGATCTGAACTTATTTCGATTTTCTTATCATATTAATTGTCGGGACGAGGTAGCTCATTTCGTAGACGGCAAGGTTGTCGCAGTAGGTTCGTGTCTCGGTTCGGTCTGAATTAAATTTCCCTTGTCCCTGGCTGACAAATGTGTCAGTCGAGTGTTTTCGTCTGATACTGGATATTCCAGGTGTCACTGGAGATCATGAGGCAGAAAATTACCCTAAGCGTTAATACTAGAAGACTGTATATTCCGCTAGTATACACCACACTACTAAAAAGCAGTATATTCTATTAAGCAGCTATATTAGTGTATATAATAATAATAATAATATTTATTTATTTATTTCTGTAGTTCATTAAGACTTCAAAAGAACTGTCAGATGCGCTTAACAAACACAACAAACGAAAACAGGAAAAGCATGAAGCAGAATTAAAAAAGGAAATATTGTGGTACTACTGGACGATATTTTTACCCTCCAGTACTTTTCTGCCAATATCATAGTTGTAAATTTACCAACTTTCACAGACAATTTCATGCATTTCTGGAAGTTCTTCCTGTTGTTATTATGGTACTGCATTAACTTTGTGGTCTCATCATCTAATTGAGCTACAGTATCTGCCTCCTCATAGACATATATGGGGTGTTTCCCTCAGATATATGGTGTGTTGAGAGAACACATTTTTGGTGTACTTACCTGACTGACGATCGACGCAATCGTGATCACCTCTAGAACTTATCTCCATTATAACCTCGCTAAACAGACAACTGAATGATTAAACGAGTAGATTCCATATTCAAATGCAATTAATGACGTCGGCCAAAGTTGTAGTTAACAATCGACCTCGATTAACTCAAATCGCTAGGAACTGTTAAATACCATCCAAGTAGAACGAATTTTACCACTATATGAGGACGGTCGCCAGGTCATTTAAAAGGCGGGGGGCACCAATTTAAACAAGGGCCCTTCAACCGAACAGGGCCCATATTATAAGACAACAACACAAGAAGGACCCAAACAATTTGTGAGGGGGCCCTTTTAAAGACCATTATAAAGTCTCCTTCAGCGGAGTGAGGGCCCTCAGCCTTTTTTTCTGAACTGCACTAAAACCTGAAAAAGAGGGACGCCGAACATTTAGGGAGGGGCCCATTCAAACTCCGAAGGGAGAGCCATGCTCCCCCCCCCCTCTGACGACGGGCTTGGCTATCTATTTGCTATAATGTATATAATTATATGTACAAAACATTTATTGTCGAAGCAGTTCTCACTACTGGATGACCCTATAGTCATACCACGATAGCTTTCAGAGAAAAGATGGCGTCTTTGGGAGTGTCTAGAAGAATAGCGACTTGTCTTCCAAGCAAATAAATACTGCTGCATAACTATCAATAGTGATGTCAGATACTTGGACATGTCGCGAAACCAAATATAGCCAAGCTACAGCGACATTTCGACATTTTATAAATGTGATCTCAATCTGACCAAGAACGAATTTGGTTGATTCTCAATTATTTTAGCATATCAGATAATACGTTTACGGTTTCATACTAAAAGTGTCTTTATTTTCTATTTTTTTGCTAAGTTTCGACAGAGCCCAGAATGTCACCCCTCTACATTCTTCCAAAGTATTTGTCTCAAGTTGGTGATTCTTCGGAACTGATTTAGCATGACGCGAGAGGAGACAATGTCAGGAAGATTTTTGATTTATCCGAGTTAGAGATGGTAAATTGCAATACATACTATAGCATATTAGTGGGTCTAGGAAATTAACTGAATTGAAAGCTCAAATCTGAGTTAGACGAATCCGATCACTTATGTGAAATTTTTAGTATATTATAAATGTAAACAGAAAGGGCGGGGACCAAATCATTTATCCGATTTAAGCCTCACTTCGAGTTGAATGAGTCCCTATTAAACGAAGGTCGATTGTATTGTAATTTGAGATGAAGACGTGTGAGGCAAACAAGAATTAGTTGAAAGATTAAGAGTGACAGTTGACTTGGATCAAGTATTACGTACATCAAAATAAGGCAGGAATCATGAGACACAGTCAGCGTTTGCACCTTACCCTTCTTCCAACCCGATTATTCCACAAATTCATCAAACCATCCTCCTGGTCCTTGTTCTCCATGGAATCGATAAACTTTTTGGTGAATCGTGCCCCATAGCGCACGTCGTGCGAGCATCCGCCCCACTGCCACGTGGTGTTCCCGTTTGGGAGACCGGGCCCGTCGATATCGTCTTTTCCCGGCGAGGCGGGCTTTCGCCAACTTTGAGAAAACGCCTGGCGATTGAAACGATTTTGTTTCTGGTGTCCAGTGCCGAAGTTACCATCATATGCCTGCTGTAAACGACCAATGAAAAATATCGATTTACGTATTTAAAAAATATAGCACTTTTTGGACAGTATCGTCATTAAAATTTCCGCTTTATAATAATGACAATAATAGCTGGTATATCCAGCGTTTCCCTACATGAAATGAAAGCTACTTGATTGAGATAAAGTATACTGAAATCATTGGTATATATAAGCTTAAAAAATAGTATAATTCCTTCCTTTCAACTTTGATAACTGATATACATGTTTTGAAAACCACACATTAACACAGATTTATATTATAATGTTTTCTGAAAGAATTCAAAGCGCAAAGCAAACCTTGTCTGAATTTTTTGTACTATATAAAAGAAACCATGTATTTCATTACGGTAATAGTAATTATTATGTAACCGGCGTGTGCGCCATGGCCAATGGATAGCCAAAACATGCTACAGATGTTACGCTCAAATTTACAACTGAGAGCCTCATTCGATGGTATATTGTTTTAGTACTGCATCATCGCCAACTATACAGAATTCAATTTCCAGAAATGATGTTATCAATGGTGTTAACCAGGCGCGTAGCCAAGAGGGGTGATAAGGGGATATATCCCCCCCCCATGGGGGAAAATAAGGAAAAGATTTAATGAAAAAAAAAATTTATCTCCACCCTTGACCAAATCCTGGCTACGCCTCTGGTGTTAACAAATCATGTCTTTTAAACCAGCCTATGTTACTCCTATAGGAGGACGTTTGACGTTGACGTAAATTTTGCGTTGCACAATTTGCGCAATTAGACACACTTCGCGTTCACATATTACCATGAAAGAAAGTGAAAGACAGAAAAAATTCACATCTATATAGAGAATACAAAAAATAAAATAAAAGTCAGGCCAATGTAGAACATTAGACATTTAATCGCGACCGGTTTCGGTTATATATTATAAGGATTTTCAAGCAATTTCAAAAGTGAAGATAAACAAAAGTTTTGTTTTTGTTCGATTATTCTGTTAGTCTTCGCATTCGTTATCCTGAATGTGCATCTCTATCCCAGTTATATAGAGAGATTTACAAATGCAATTTGACGGCATTCACACCTGACTGAGTATAAACTACTGTACAGTATTTGTCTCTAGAGATCATTAGCAAAGGATATTTTTACAACTTTACTTTTGATCGCATCCTCTGGTACATATTCATCGGACCCTCCTGCCTTCGATCACAACCGCAAATATCCAACTGGCCCTTGGCGCAGGCACGGGTGATACTGACCATAACGCCGGCCGAGGAGATGGCGTAGATGAATGCCTTTTCACGGCCATCTGAAATGCATGTATATACAGTATGAATGTACAATTTTAGGAAGCCGTATGACAATGAAAGCTATACCGATATCTGTTTACACAATGAGGCATTGTGACTGATACGACTAACATAATATGGAGAGTGTTTACGTGATTTGAAGTTCAAACTGATAGCGAGGTGTGTGCGAATATTTAAATTTCACATCATGCAGTCTCAGAATCCAAACCTTGACACACAGAAGAAAATGAAGAAGGAGACATCGCCATTTCAAATTCTAAAGAAAAAGAAATGGTGATAAAATAAATAATCCTTGGAATAAAATAACATGTCTGTCTGTGAGTGCGTATTAGCAATCTACTCCCAGACCTATCAAAATATTTTTTTAAAGTGACGTCTGCCCCATGTCTGCAAAGAAGAAATGGGATATCTGGATCACAAATGCCCAATATTGCGTGAAATCCGAGGAAGACCATCGTTCACGTTACATCCCTGAAGGAAGCAATCAACGACGGTCTGATGTTCCTTTCTCTTTCTGACCTGGCTAGAAGCACGTGGAACTCTGAAGGATACAACGCGCTGAGAAATTGAAGAAGAAGCAAAAGGGCCGGTCAATAAGAAGTGCGTGGAATGGTATGGAACCGCAATGGAAATAGTTCGTTCTGCTCATATATATTAACTATTGGAAACCATTGGATTGACAAAGATGAAAGTTTACAACGGTTTCAAGCTGCCTTCCCTAAACTCTCTCCTTCAAGATAAACTATTTACAAGTAATTTGTCGAATTTCGCATGAATGACTTCAAATTTTGAAATTCAAATTATGAATGAACTACAATATATACTGTATGGCATAGACATCTGAAAATTTTTTCACCGAAAAGCGACTTACGTATTTGTAGAACCTTTCCAAATATGGAGGTCTCATTGAAGGTGGAGCAGTTCCACTTCTGTTTCTGGAACTGGAACTGGCACTCCTCAATCCCCAGTTGTGCCCCCCGTCCAACAATCCGGGCAATATCTGCCGACCGGGTACAGAAGCGCTTCTGTTGTGGAGTGAGAAATTCCAGCGCGTTGCAACGATCTTTCAGACTCATTTGGACTCCGCCCCCGCGTTCTTCATCCACCGGGGGATAGCGCTCGGTGGAGAGAGAAGGCGGTCCCTCAACGGCCGAATCGAATGGAGGTCGTCGTCGAAGTGGATCCTTGCCGTTCGTCTGAGGTTTCCATTTGAGCGAGCTGGGATCTGAACTGCTGGCTATGGCCAAGTACCTGCGGAAAGTGATTGCAAATAGCAAATTGTTGTCGCGCATAATTTTTAAAATAAATAGTGAACAAAGAGGAATTTATTTGTGCATGCTACGTTTCGGTTTTAGATGAGTTTGTACAAAAGGGTATGTCTGTATGTATAGCCGTCAAGCAATTAGATAGTTTTACTTGTTTCAGAATGACGTGATTGGTTTCCCTCCGAAGTCGAAATTGCGGGTTCAAGACCCGCTGTGAGTTATGGCCATTTTTTCAGTTGGAAAGCAGGATGATAGCATGAAACTAATTAATTGTTACTTAAACCTTCCTTTTGTTTAGTATTTAGCAGTTTCTTCCTAAATGTTATCAAATTAAGATTATTATTTTAGAACTGAAATATTGGCAAGATGGTGTCTGCATCGTCAGAGCATCTGATTGTAATAGGCTGTATACTATACAGCAAATAGCAGCTTAAACTCAGTTTCTTTGTTCTCTGTCGAACAAATCAAGAACTCTGTTCTAAGTAAATGCAGTAAGAATTAAATTTTACTTTTATCCTTTACTAGGCAAAAAACTGAAAGAAAAATGTTCGTTTCTCATTTCACTGACGCAAATTTCAAGGCTTAAAAAGCGAAAAAAATAAAAAGGTATAAAATTGTGACGAAGCCGCACTGAGTACCAAGGAGCATGCAAAGTCGTTTGTCCTATTCCCTGAAAAACCAACATCAAATAAACCAGCATAAATGGTTTCTCTAACGGGTGGTATGCATACTGTGTCGAATCTCATTAAAATAATGATACGGTCCCGATATACCCTGGTGGTCACATCCCCATTTGATTCAGTATTGAGTTGGGGCCTTGCCTGGCAGCGAATCTCCCGTTTGCAT
>JAUYWV010132591.1:0-11032 GCA_032274565.1 Nematoplana nigrocapitula
GCTCTTGATAATGACTCTTTTCGTGGAAGCTTTGTCAGTGGTAAGGTCTATGCTCGCTTTTTCTTAGTTTTCTAAATCTCTTGCGTCGGCAGGTAGCGGTATCTATGGGTGAACTAGAGTTGCATACTGCACGCAAAACGTTTTGTAATCTTCAACAGAGCATTTTTATCATTATTGTGATTTAAACACTGTTTCCATTCCACTTGATTATGGTACTCTATGTATTACAGCAATAACAATCTCAAAATATTCGGAGCTTTAAAATGACACAATGTTTACCTTATACACTCATTTATTATAAAACTGTGCAACTACCAAACTCCATCCACATTCGAATCAATGCGACAATGCGTTTGTCCCACGAGGAAACGAAGTGGTTCACCAAAACACAGCTAACAACTAATTTAATTTATTAAGCTGCGCAGTGGGATATCATTGAATGAATTGATATGGACAGTGCATAGGCAAATACGACACAAAAAAACTAAATTTTCGTTGAATTTCTAGAACATGGTTTTCTTAAAACGAAATAAAACCAAAGTGTAAAAGATAATTGCAAATTAAAAATTGAAACTCGAGATTTCGAGCGACGGCTGTGCTCATAATGACTATAACAAATACTGACACATTTCGCAGAGGGCTTCCATCTATTCTTTAGAAAAAATAGTTAGTACACAATATACTTCTCAATTAAAGATGTATATAGAGCATTCTAATGAAATACGAAAAATAGCTTATAGTTGCCTTGTAGAGTGCAGGGCCCTGGAGAGAGCAGTAGAACAGCTCATCCACGTTCAAGAATGGCAGAATCCGATGATAGCCGTTGTAGAAAAGTTCAGCCAGGGACTGGTGGGACAGGACGACGAAGCAAGCTCAGCAATCTGGAAGAAGCTCCAGACACTGGGAAATCAGTGACTCTCCAATGGATTCCTGCACACTGCCGCGTTCAGGGGAACGAACAGGCAGATGGACTCGTGGCCCCTGCAAATTCCAGAAGACCAAAGAAACTCCACACTACCACTCCGAATAGCCAAGGAAAGGATCAAAAGACAGATCCGGCAGAGGAACACTCCACATCACGCCCAGACAGAAGGGGTCGGTCGTCAAAATAGACCAGAGCCCACGAAGTTCCCGCGTGCCAATTGAGAACTGGTCATTCCTTCCTCTTGCGTCCCAATCGCCACAGGATGGGCAATAAAGTGTGACCAACTTGCATAGAATGTGGAGAAGCCCCGGAGACAGTGATCTGTTGTGCTCCTATTCGAGGTGGATCTCTCTTAGAGAGCGGTGTTTCGGCGGTTAATCGTTCGACCACTTCTCAGTTCTTAGCAGTTCGGCCCTGATCACGTACCTGCGGGGGACCGGCAGGACTTTGTAATGCCGGGCTATGGAGGAAAATACCGGATTTGGTGGGAAGGAGAAGAAGAAAACCTTAGACGCTACCTCGTCTCAAATACTTGGCCAATATGGCTCGTTTATGACAAGTTCAAGGTTGTGCGAAAAATCGAAGAATGACAACTGGGTAAAGACGTCTCGTCGCGCACATACGGGTATGGTATATATTTATTTTGTCATCGGTCTCAGAGACTCTGTGGCAATAGGGAAAGCGATGGATTACATTCAACAGTTTATTTCATTTAGATTCATATTTAAACCAGCAACACAAAAATAAAAATAAGACTTTTGAATTTACGCCAATAACTCCCCTTTCATATAAACACGGCCGTGGTACCACGTCTTAAAATCGCTACTACGGGGCGTGGAGAGAAAAAGGGAGATAGGATAAGGAAATACTGATATATAAATGCTACGTACTTTCTCAAACACACGGTGGATTTAGACAAATGTACAGTATATATTGGGTGTACCACTTTGGATGCTTTGTTTACCCGGGCAGACAACACAATGTCGCACTGTTCGAATGCGGCTGGATTTTGGTAGCTGCGCAGTCCTGTAATAAATGAGTCTATGGGGCATTGTGTCACTTTAAAGCTCCGAATCTTTTGTAATTATTATTGCAGTAATATATTGAAAAACAGAATTAAATTTAATTGTGCAAGTGGAAATAGGGTTTCCATTCAGAATAGCAACATATATTTTACAAACAAAATACAAACGATTAATATATAACCTTCAATTCTCGTAGATAATCTATGCCTATTTTGTTATAGATTGATTCGAGATGATTCACTGTTTCCTACAGACTGGAGCAAACGTCTTTTCCTAAACTAGAGAAGATATACTGTGCATATGGTAAAAAAAGAAGTAATTACTTTGGTGAGAAGATTGTAAATAGATAGTATTGTGAAGGGAAATAGAGTTGGGATAAAACGATTCCATATGTACTGAATTTACTGAAGTTGAGAGACAGGCGTACAGACAGACCGAGGAAGAGAAATAGACTTGCGAGTTTAAACCGATTCACATTCAGTTATGTGTGTGTGTGTGCGTGCGTGCGTGCGTGCGTGTGGATGAGGAAAATGGTTCTGGAGGGAAACAGTTCTGCGAGGGAGAAGGTGGAGCATGGAGGTGTTTGTAGGTTGGGGGCGGGGGTGGATATCCCATAATAACAGTCACACAAAACAACACACACCCACACAAACACACACAAACACACACCAGCAGCTACTCACTAGCCATAAACTATAGATAGAACGACTAACTCAACTCACCTGTACTGGGGATCAATGCTGTCGGAAACTGGGGGTTGAAGCAGATCAACGTCCTCTTGATGAATGAAGTATCGATTTTTCTCCATGAGAATCTACATGTGAAGAATACAGAACAGAGCTGCTCCACTGCGCTGAAATTAATTATTCGACATTCTACCGAGCTCGTTTCTATAGAAGAATAAAGATAAATTGACTAGGGTCGACTATGCTATCATCGAAAATGTGAAGGACAATTTCGAACTTATGGTGGTTGGAGAGGTTGTCCGCATTTATAAACTTATTAGCCGACTAGCGGAGGTACCCGGCTTCGCTCGGGGGCAATAAAATATCAGGAAACATCCAAATTTTCAAGTAAATTATTTATTTTGATGCTTCAGCAGGAAAAAGCAGATAGGAGAATTATGTTGAGAAATACTTTATTTAGATCAAATCGGTGTCCACCCAAAAGAGGCTCTCTCTCTCTCTATTCTTCGACATGGTCATATCTGATCGTTGGCCATCTCCTTTGCTTGGTAGACAATAGCGCGCCATCTTGTACGGTCATTCGCAACGCGAGAGCACCAGCTAATCATTTTCCCAGTCCAATTACGGATGTTGTCAGCATATTAGATTCTTGGTCTTCCTTGACTGCGCGTTCTTCAGTGCATCCTTGAACTACTGTTTTCATTAATTGACATTTACTACGGTACATGTGTAAAAAATAGCCAAGCTTACGTTTCATGATGTGTATCAGAAGCTCTTTCTTTATATTTAGTTCTTTAAGAATGCTAATGATAATGGGCTTAAAATCTGCCTAGTCAGAAATAAACCAAAGTAGAAGTGACCTCTTCAATAGTAACCAATTTTACTTTTAAATTTCGATGTATACTACTCTCAAATTCATTAGTGGTAAAACAAAACCGCAAGAGCGGTGGGTGTCACAGCGAGGGTCCGCAGTGTAGACCTGAGAGGGGGACTCTTGGGAAGCGCTAGAGATCGCGGCTCGGGCTGAGAGGAGGTCGATGTCCGCATCTTAGGGAAGGGAGGCGGCGGCACGAGCTGCCATGTCGGCCGCTTCGTTCCCGAATAGGAGGGAGCCCCAGATTTTCTTGCAGGTTGGGTCAGTCTGTCTGGAAGCCCTTCGCTTGAGAGGCGACATTCCCCCTCGCTAGGGATGAGACATCGATTGCCCCCAAGCATGCCCACCTAAACCCTCCACGACAGACCTGTGCGGTTATCATGACATCAGCATCCGCCGCAGAGAGCAGCAGCGGCCAAATGAGCTGGATAGTCTCAATTTGTCCTGGCGAACTTAGACGGTGCACCACACCAGGTGCTGTCCGTTGCCGCTGAAATTAATTCTGAAAGATCGACCTTGCCGAAATTCGAACCAGGTAACCTCGCTGTTTGTGGCAAATGTGTTACCACTACACCACCCCGTCGTCCTTGCGGTCACTCGGCTCCCATGACGCCATCCAATGAGGATAGGACCTGTTGAGGAACAGCAGTACTACCCGATCGTCTTTTATCCTCTCCAATCCATTCAGCCGGACAGAGGAGTCAGTGATACTTATCTTCCTCTCACCTCACTCTCCTGCAGGCGAATACGCTGATGGTAGTAGCCTATATTGGGGCAGTGGCTACCCCTCAGCTGTCCCAACAGAACCTGCTTGCTCCATGCACCACGCAACACACCACCCGCACTGTGTCACCCCACATCGGCCGGAACACCAAACTCCTCTTCACAACTGCCTTAGCAGCCTCGAAAGAATGAAAGAAATAGGTAGAGTGAGTGAGTTTACGAAATACCCTGTGACACTCTGTCTGTCACTTCGGACATTTATATTTCTTTTGCTTCGTTCGTAAGTAGACCATCCACATATTTCTCGTGAATACAGCTTTGGGCCCGATAGATGTCTTCGTAGTTGTACAGTACTTGGACACGTTGTTACATAAATTTTCTCGCGGAAAGGAAAACAGAATTCGATGAATTCCGCGCCTCTAGTCGCGTCCGGTTATAAAATGTTGCACCTGGTGAACAAGACACTCCCATTTGTCTGTGTTTAACAATGCAATTCTTTCAAAGATTTTTTACTCCTGTGTCCGTAAAGGACTGTACTATATGAGTATTGTTTTGGGAAAAGCAAAGAATACGCAAAGCGAAAAGTCTCACTCCATTAACTCACCGGGGATCCGATAATTTGTTTCTCCAACTTCGCCAACTCACGATCGCGTTGATGACGAAGTTTGTCCTGAAAACAAACCAGATATCGATCCACAGATTATGAAAGATCTCGCCAGTCAACATGTTGTCATACTGGTCTGCTTAGGGGACACGTCAGCTCTCCGACCTCGCAGAGAAGAGGGAGTAAATATAGGAACGACAGAAAAGACAAGAAGAAAGGGGAAAGAAAGATGTGAGAGAAAAGAGAGAGAGAGAGGACAGAGAGAAAGAGAGTGAAAAACCATAGGAGATCCCAGAGCAGGGCACTCCCGTCTCGAGAAGGCGGCTGTAAAAGGCACGCTATCAACATGTCGTCTGTGTGATCGGGTCGAAGCAATTTCGGGGACGACAAAATATACATGATCAGGATTCTCCACTATGGACCACATCCAAGTATGAAGTCAGTTACAAGAGAAGACAAACGAATAAAAAATCTCCATTTTCCTCGCCTTTGTTGACTATGAAAAAGCCTTTGTTTAAAAGCCGAGTTTAAAACAACTCTTCAGTGCCTGAGAAAACCAAGAAGTAGACCCATCCACAGTATACATTGCACTGTTGAAGGACCTTTACAAGGAAGACAGTGAAAGCATAAAGTTAGAGAGAGTAGCGAGAGAGGGTGACAATATTTCACCCAGACTGTTCACATCATGCTTGCAAGATTCTATTATCAACAAAATCGAATAGGAGAACAGAGGTATAAATATAGACGATGAACGTATTTGCCAACTGGACTTTGTAGACGATATCATTGTGGTAGCTCATACACCCCAAAGAACTAGAAGAAACACTCACAAATAATCATACCACCAGCCAGCCAGCCGGTCTTAGCATGCATTTAGGGAAAACTGAAGTACTGTCATGCAATGCCAGCACCAGTTATTGTAGATAGTACATCCATAGAAGTAGAGAGCTATGATTACCTTGGAAGGATGGTGACAAAGAATGGAGATCTCCTTCCAGAGATAAAATAAAGAATCAGACTTGGTTGGTTGGCTTTTGGGAAGGCAGAGAGAACATTGAAAGTGAGAAAGTCAATCAAAAAATTCAAGAGCAAGATATTGCCAATGTTGACATTCGGAAGTGAAACATGGGCATTCAACATAACCATTGTTAATGCCCTCCCTGTAACACATTGCAAGATGGAGAGACGCATGCTTGGGATCACACGAAGAGATAACAATACCAGGTAGTAGTACCAGGCTAAATATAAGCACATTTATTTTAACCTATTTTGCTGGACAAAATCATATTTAAACATTTAAAATTAGCGACAATAACACCATTTAAAAAGATAAAACAAATAACCAATTACGAAGAAAACAAGTTGGTCTATTATGACAAAGCGCAGTATTAGGAGTTTGAGGGTTACTTTTTATAAACAGTGCTTCCTATATGGGATTTTTATTTCTCTTTGTAATAATTGAGTATCTGACTCACTTCGTATTTTTAAATATTTTTTCATTTGTTGTTTTTGTTATTTTGTCGCTAATATTAAATACCGGAAGTGTACAGTGGTACAGAAGTAACTTTACAATGGTACCTATCTTACACCAAAACCATTGAAGAATTTAACAATAATGGGTTTAAACTATGAACGTTGAGAAAAATGTTGAAGATTATTAGCTGGCACGAGCAAAGAACTAATGAATATGTGTTGGACAAAGTCAAAACCCCCCAAAAGTCTGGTGAGCATTGTCAGAGAAAGAACGCTTGGATGGTTCGGTCATATCTGTTGACGAGGAGGTGAATCACTCGAAAAGCTAGTGGTGCAAGGGCGTGTTGAAGGTAGAAGAAGTCGTGGGAGGCCAGAAACCAAATGGATGGACCACATAAAGGCAGTAACAGGTAGGACAGCAGAACAGCTGAATGCCATTTCTATGAACAGGAATGAGTGACGACCTGAGACGCACCGAAACACCAGAGGAGGGCTACCAACATGTAAGGATCATATGATGACTTCATTTATTATAGGCAGCATTTTCACCCTTACTTTCATCCTTCCTTCCTTCCAGATGCTGATTCCTTCTATCCATCTCACTCTACCTCCGGCATCATGCTCATCCAATGCAACCTTAGCACTTCATCTTCTGACCATGTCCTTCCATGACATCTTTGGCTTTCTTATCCCTCTTTTTCAATCCACGTTCTCCTTCTCCTCACACTCAATCTTCCTCACGTCTCAACACTTAAACTGCTTCTTCCCACCACTTCAATCACACAATCCCTCAACAAAGTAAGTGGAAGGCAGTGTCAACGTGTATAACGCAGTTAATTATGCTGAAGGAAACCCACACTTGGTTACAGAAAGAAAGTTTGTATCCTCTAGAGGTACATATGTATAAGCAGGGATTCAATCTTCTGGAAATAGTGGACTATTTTTATTTCAAGCGACAGTGAATGGTTAGATTGACCTACAAATCATTGGGGAGTTTGATATAAATAATACATTTTACGAGAGCCGTACGTGATTTTATCAATGAGAATTCTCAGCTGTGGATTCGGCGACAGGACATCAGGACTTGCCAGCCCGCTCACTTGAATTCTCGCTTTGTGATCTTTCCATGTGAGCAATCTTTTCTCAATAAAAAGGAAGAATGTCTGTTTTCCAAAGCTACAAACACTTGATGAATTACGACAATAAATTGAACTTGAAGTTCAAGTGTTATACTTGTATTACTGTAAGGGTCTAATCTACGTCGGTATAAATTTGTCAGTCAGTTATTCAGAAATTCAAAAATGTATTTCAGTTTGTGGTGAACATTTTAAACATTTTATTTAAAAACACGATTGCTAATTTTAATGATTAATAAACAATTAGTTGTCATAATGAACACTAAACTTTGTACTAAATATACTACCTATATTTTTATACATGTCTTTGTTTAACGGTTAAGCGACTTCTGGTGTAATAACTGCTACAGAATGAAATTTAAATTGATGTTTTTTACATCAATTTCACTTCAACTTCATTGGAACATATACCTACATGCAAAAGTATAATTTTGTCCAATAACATCAGATGAGTGTAGCGACGGTGTAACACTGAATTAGCTGGCATTCCGATGAATTTTCAGAATGAAGTGGAAGCTCTGAGGCATACTGCCTATAAACAAAAGCGACTATTCGGATGTATTATGAACATTTATCCCACACTGTATCAAAAGCTCGTCGAATAGCATTTATTCATTATCCAATGTGTTATTACAATTACATGACTATGAGAGTAGTCAAGCTATTACCGCTTGCTTGATTACAGTAGCTTCAACATCCTCCATCATAATTGTATACTCACATCCTGGACACGTTTGTCCAGCTCGGTGAACAGTCGAATTGCCTCCCTGATGTCCGAACAGTCCGGATGAATGTTCTCCGTGTGGGTGGCAAACCAATTCAATAGGGTCACATATTCGCCCATTCTTGCTGTGGGCAGGAGAAGGATGTCGTGCAGACTGAGTGGAGAAAAAAGAAAAGTAAGAAAATGAGCACAATTTGACAAATACAACTGACTACTTATTCCTGATCGTCGCGTATAGAGACGAAGGGACGAGAGTAGTAAGCGTTGGCTTAACTATAGATCAGCCAGAGGCCATACCACTTCCGCCCGCCGGAATATTTATTACGACATGGGTAATATAGAGTTAGGCTGGGGTGTTATGAAGTAAGACATTTTTAATTACTGATGTTCTTGTATAAAGAAAAAGATTTTGCCTGGTGATGTCGAGTTGAAATAGTGCCGAGAGTCAATTAGAGTTGAGCATGTTTTTGAGTTGGAGTATTTTTCATTTTAATTTGCTATGCGGTGAATTATTTATACGTGTTATGAGTTCACGACGGTTCACGACCTGTTTTCAATGTAGACGGAACGAAACGACTATAAACTATGCTTATCAAACTGCACCGGGGAATGTTGTGGATACAGACGAACCGAGAGGGAATATCAATAATATCCAGCATCACGAAAGCGCGCATAATAAGGATAAAAGGATAATATTACATGAGAGAGTACCATAGAGACTTACAAAGACAGACAGTACGGACGTTTCCAAAAAAATGTCCGTTACCTTTCGTCCGCCGAAAAAACAGAGCGCGCGAAAAGGCCTGAAATACTACAGTTTCCTTCTAGGCCGTGATGAAGATCCTCACAAAACCAACTGATCCTTGCTAGACATTTTTCAAACATGCGGAGCAGCTGATGCGATTATTATATTGTGAAAACCTCGAAATGGGAAATGACAAGCTCACTGACTAGCCCTGGTCTATCCAACCATTTTCCAGAAAGACAAGTCTTACACCAAGTGCCCTCTGGAGAGCAGTGGTCATTAATTTGAGTGCACCGAACTAATGATGTTGATGATGAAATTAGTCTTATTGACAGATATGAATGGATTGCAATCAGGCAACTATCAAGAGAAAATTGAATAACAAATGAAACTAAAACCACGAAGCGGATATTCACCGGCCCTCAGACAGACATGCGTCTAGGAAAGAAAAAATGCTGAACACAGCACCGGGGGCCTCCGTGGGGTAGAAATACCATAATGGCACCGTGTTTATAAAAAAACTATGAATGAAGCCTGTACCTGAAAGAAGAAGATGTTACGTTCGTAACGTAAGGCGGTTATAATATATTTTTTCTTTTTGTTGCGTTTTTAATCTTTATCATTGCCCTCCACATTGTATATTTGTGTATAAACCCCAAAGGGAAACACACTAAACTCGTTTATCGATCACCACTCCATCCTACCGCAAATAAAAAGAGAAGCATTTATCCGCAGTCATATGACAGTTCTTCATACCAACCCCAATAACAATGACTATCCCTGCCATCGTCAATTATGCTAATGTATACCACTTTATACACGAATTTCGCGAGTTGAACCCCATGGTGTCCCTGTGAATAATTAATTAATCAAAGAGATCGATGTATTATTCTCTGTAGACAAAATTAGCACCACATACGTATATAAAACACATACGACATGCAGGCCCCAACTTTGATGTATAGGCTCTTTGCTATTTCAGACAAAAAAATTTTAGATACCTAATATATATTCTTCGATTTTATAATTGTTTTTTTTTCTGAATCCAGAGGATTTGTTTTTATTATTTATTTAGTAATTTTCCAAAATCATTAGGTAGAATTCCTTCGCTTTTTCTGGCAACCATAACAAGCGTAGAGAAATTCTGATAAAATAAATTAACTAAACATTTTTAAAGAAACTTGGATGTACAAATGTACAGTCCTCCCTTCGTATATTAAGTCTGACGAATTTAGAACTAAAGTTGTATTAAATAAAAAGAAGATTTTAATATGACGCTCCAGCAGATTTAATTTTCCTCCCAATCATCCGGGAATTTCTTGTAGTGCTCGCAGTATTTCCAATTGTCAGTGCCGAACCTCTTTCCGATGTTGTTATAATTGCTATATGGAAGGTTTAAAACACAGCGCCTTACGAATAACAACTGTCCACGTAGTTGAACGCTTCAAGCATGACTATATTACATTACATCTACGACATTTATGATCGTTGTTTTATTGTTCTTATATGTTGTATAGGTGGATTCTTTGAGTGCTGTTGCACAATAACTACAGCATTACATTGAGTGAGGTTACAATCGGGCTTAAGAAAAAGCTCAGCCATAAGATTTTCTACAAGTCGAAAAGAATTTTCTTAACCCTACCCTACCCGGACTATTTGACGCACTCAGAAACCGGGGGGGGGGCGAATCGGCCCGCGCCTTATATTTCGCTCCGCTGTTTAGATAGAGCCTTGAAAGTTTGTATGTAGGTTATGACCGTTGACAATGGCTGTCCTAAGTGTACAAATATGAAGTTATTACTTTACCACGTGACATTCGTCTATTACCGTGCTATGTCATTTCACAATTCATACCTCCCATTCTTATAAATTCGCTTTATTTTTATGGCCGAAACGTTAATAACTTGTTCATTTTATCTGGTGTATATTCCAATTGATATATCCTATGTATATATCTCTTGAACTATTGTGTATTTAAAAATCTAAAAATATATATTATTATGTTTTTTATTTAGAATTTTGGTATCCAAAAATACAAATATGTATCTTTAAAATGGTTTTAAAAGTTGCGGAACATAATAATACGAAAATTTCCTGAACCTTATGTTGCTGCGTCT
>JAUYWV010132602.1:0-11030 GCA_032274565.1 Nematoplana nigrocapitula
TTGACCGATTCCAGTCATTTTTTACCGATTTTTAGTCATTTTGACCGATTCCAGTCGTTTTTGTTTTACCGATTTCTAGTAATTTTGAACTTTTTTAGTCATTTTTGACCGATATCAGTCGTTTTGCAAAGATTTTAGTCGTTTTTAACCGTTTAATGCAAGCTTTAGTCATTTTTGGCCATTTTAATGCGAGCTTTTTGTCATTTTGCCCATTTTTAAGGTGTTCTTTAGTTATTTTTGACCGATTACAGTCGTTTTTTACCGATTTTTATTCATTTTGAACATTTTTTAGTCATTTTACGGATATCAGTCGTTTTTTACCGATTTTTAGTCGTTTGTAACCGTTTTAATGATAGCTTTAGTTATTTTTTGGCCATTTTAATGCGAGCTTTTTGTCATTTTGCCCATTTTCAAGGTGTTCTTTAGTTATTTTTGACTGATTCCAGTCGTTTTTGACCGATTTCAATGCAAGCTTTAGTCATTTTGCTAATTTTTAAGGCGATCTTTAATCATTTATTGACCGATTGCAGTCGTTTTAGACCGATTTTATGGTGATTTTTAGTAATTTTACCGATTTAAAGGCATGTAGTCGGATATAATAGACATGATAACAAGGATGGGAAAAAATTGCGGATATCAGAACACTATACTATCTAGGGACCTGAGGATATAGAATCCGTTTGAGGAAGTTGAGGGATGGTCCACTAACTTTAAATACTTATTATAGTCATTCAAATTAAACAATTCGCTATAGGTGAACATGAAAAAGACGCAGATATTAAAAATGTATAGCAATAAAAATATTTACAATAATGTGGATGAATGAAAGTCCCACATCAAGGGTGCTTAATGGTAACAGAATTTGACAAATTAACGTTTTTTACCGATTTTAAGGCGTTTTTAGTCATTTTTGAGCGATTATAAGGCGAATTTTATTTGGTGAAAATAAAAAAATTAAATATTGAAAACTATATATTTACAAAAAACTGTATAATACAATAATGTGGATGGATGAAAGCTAAACACCAAGAGTTTTTAATAGTAACAGAATTTGACAAAAAACGTTTTATTACAGAAACGTTTGAAAAATGGATTGTAAATTAGTTTATGGTAGAAGTTAATGCTAGCTAATTATTAAAGAAGTCCAGCAAATTAGTTTGTCTTAATCTACGCTTAGGAAGAGGTTCTTTAGGAGGACTAACTGCATCACGATTTGAAGCAGCACCGGCATTCCGTACTGAACTTGTCCTTAAAAAACTCTTCTTTATAGTATGAATTGCACTCACAGTTTCAATCCGCAGTTTGGCGGCCTGTTTGTTTGAGCACACAATGTGCTTCCCGCGGCACTAAACTTTCGCTCGACTTGAGGACCATGGGAAACCTAAAAATTAAACTCGAATGCGATGTGCATTTTTCAGTTTGTCAACAAGCTTTTTCTTTCGCAGAGTCACTGGCCAGTTTGCAGATAAGCATGATGCAAGTGTTCTGTGGCCGAATTCGCTGCTATTTATTCTCGCGACTTTTCCGCGGTTTTTTTAAAAGTTGTTAAGGTCTGAAATGAAGTTAATCTGAAACGCTCCTTAAATATTATTACATATTTGTACTGATTTAGAAAACTAAAGAGATAATTTTATAATGACGACTAAATGATGACTGTACAGTTAACCAGATAATTATTTATCTGAATCTCCAAAGGTGACTAACTAAATCGTTTGTTTCTGCGAAAATGTCGATGCCACTTCTCCCTAAGTACACGTGTACCCAGATAATAATTATAGAATACAGTCGCAATGTCCGAATAGATTATCATTATCGCAAAGACCTGCAAGTTCATGTTGGACACCCCAAACAATGCACAGCACGCTGTTGATGAGTCAAAGTACACTCCGCCTACTTCGAGCACTGATAGACCACATCGGGGGCGAAGTGTCTAACGGAAATAACTATACGACAGTATATAACACATTGATACGCACATATGAACAATCGGAATGGCCGTTACATAGTAAGTAGCGTCGAATAATAGATAATAGATTGGCAATCTATAGCAGTATTGCGAACTAAAACCTTCACTTTCTACGAAACTACATAGATTGTACAAACTTTTGAGATGTACGGATGACAGAGAACTACTAGCACGCAATCACAAAGACCTACAGAAAATGGTATACAACAGTTATGCAAAGTTTGAAAAACCATCTACGCAGAAGAAGAACTACTCGAAATGGTAAAGCAGTACAAATACAAATGATGGCAAATGCGTCAGCATCCATATTCTCCATAATTGCATATGGGTCGGAGGACAGGACTTTCAGCAAAGAAATTGACAACAAAATTAGAGCATTCGAAAAGTGGTGCTATATATGGGAGAATCCTGAACATCACTTCGACTGAAAAGGTTTAGAAGGCAAAAGTATTGCAAGTGATGGGAACCTAAAAAATACTTCTAAACTGCCTCAAAAAAACCATATACTGTAGATTGGTAGGGGAAAGCAGAGAAGAACACGGGGTGACGAGGTAAAAGATTGGAGTAGGAGAGAAAGCAGAGAAGAACACGGGGTGACGAGGTAAAAGATTGGAGTAGGAGAGCGAGTATTGGAGAAACTAATAGGAAAACCAACATGATGCTTTGGTGCAATGTCAGGATTTGCCGAAAAGCTTTCCTCTTTTTGAAGTATATTTTGTTAAAACGTTATAAAAAAATACATTAGGATGAACGAAGCAGAAAATGCAGTACACTACAGAATCCGACAGAAAATCCATTTATGTAAGGCTAGTGAAGTAAGGTAACTGTTTTTCTAAAGATAATGATTTGGACCGCAGTGTACACCGTGCGTTCGATGTTGCAATGTTTATCAAAATAAGAATGATGAATCTGGGATTGCGACACAGAGTTTTTCGTATTCTCTTCGTGTTGATATTGGATGGTCTTGATCTTGCCCTCATGTGATTATTTTCTCTGGGGTTACCTAAAGGCGAAAGGTATACGAAGCGTTCGACCAAGAATGATTAACGAAGGTAGCAATATGCCACGCCAAACAACTGCAGAAATACAACCGCAAATGATTCGCCGGTGATGGAAACTACAACCGTGTATCACGAATGGAGGCCGCCACCATTTAAATCCAAATAAAAACAAACTCAATCTCCTAACTTTAAAAATTATAAATAGATTTTTAAAATAACATTCACCTCGGCGGTCTTGTTGACCAGTAAAACAATGTGGGAGGTTTTTCTGCCCGATTCTAATCTAAATAAAGCGATAGAGATAACGCTGTCGTTTTCAAAAATAGATCGATCAATTATTATCGATCGCAGGACTGCCCCGTTGGTGATTTGATGTTCTACATATAGCCACCAATCAGTCAGACAAATCACACGATGATATTATATATGGTATATTCAGCGCCGTGCGATGCAGGCATTCGTCCAAACGAATATTGCAGCTTTATAACCTTCGTTATATTAACAATTAGCTCATTAAAAAATTAACCTTGAAAGAATTGTGAAAAATTTAAAAAGCGTGAACTACTTTTTCAACAAGATCAAATCATTTTCTCAGGGGTTGCCTTGTCGGGCAACCAGTCCACGATTTCTGGTTGTCACCGGGCTGAATTAAATTACTGGTTGCTCGACTTAAAAAGGAGAATTTTCAAATAAAAAAGTACTACCTGATCCAAACATATCTTATCGTTACATTATCAAGACTTCAACCGGAAATTTTCTGGAGATTCTGGCAGTGAAATCCGTTTTTTGATAGCTGCCCGAATAACTGTGATATCGCGAGTTTTATGAGACCTTTCCTGTCTATCAAAATGTTGAAAAAACTATGACCAATCTAGTTGAATTAAATAAACAAATAGTTATATATCTCTGATGCAAATATATTTATTTCAACGTCCGAAAAGTAATTTATAACTAAGTGATAAGAAACAAAATTTATATTCAAGAGTTCTTGGTTTATTTTAATATCATGACACAACAATTATCTCCGCTCCCGATGGAAACAACAGTCCACTTGTGTTATACGATGCACTGCTGCAATTAATCTGTCTCAAACTGTAAGATTTAATTTGAGGATTGTGATCTATATATTTATTGAATGCCCAGGAGGGCCACCAGTTACTGTCGACCCCTGCAAGGGCACAATTCACAGGCAAACACATAAGGCAAAAATAAAGAATAAGATCACAAGGACGGCTGATAATAAACTAAAATAAGATTCTTCTTTTGGATTTTAAAACTGGAGACCTTGACCAGCGATACAACTTTTCTCGTAACTTTGAAAAATCAATGAAAATTGATTAAATTAGATATTGCTGTAACAAAGCCCTAAACGATTCAAAATATGTTTTAAGTGTATATGTACATTTTCGTTTTGGAGAGATAGAGAGAGAGATAAAGCAGTCCTAAAAAACGTCTTCTGCAGAGAATGCAATTGTGTGTGCCTTCGCTACCATGTAAAGCAACAGAACCTCCAGTGACCGGAAAGTGACTTCAACCACTTTTCTTTCTTTGAACAATTTCACGCAGGCTGTACCAGCACTGCATGAGGTAGAAGATGGTTGAGAAAGAAGGAAAAGATTGAGCGAAATGATTCACATGGGTAGGCAGGCGGGGATAGTACCAATGTGAGTGATTTTATGAAAGTAAATGACGGATGAAGATCGCAATCAGCTAGGGAATGAAAGTTCTGCTTATTTTAGTGCCGGGCTATTTTTGAGGTTCATTTCTTATAAACTCCAGTTAAAAAATGAACTATACACTTTGAAAATGTTATGATCCTGGCATTCAAATTGCAGCCACTATTCTGCTAGGTCGAATGAAAGAAAATTATCAAAATTCCATATAATCTTTTATCTAATAATGTAGCAAACTTAGTCCAGAAATGGTCTAATCTATTTTGTCAACACTGGCTCTCCACTCACATCAGTTCTTCGCTATGTCACACAGGGATTTCAGACTGTGTCCACTCGATCACATCAGTTCTTCGTTATGTCACACAGGGATTTCAGACTGTGTCCACTCGATCACATCAGTTCTTCGCTATGTCACACAGGGATTTCAGACTGTTTCCACTCGATCACATCAGTTCTTCGTTATGTCACACAGGGATTTCAGACTGTGTCCACTCGATGCCTTCAAATCATGGCACCAGTTTCTTTGTAGGCTTTCTCTCTTTCTATTTCCTTCTAAAACAGCCTGTATCTAAATGTAAACATTTGCCCTTCTTTGCTTCATCATGATGCCCATGAAGTTTCTGTAGGTCTTCATCTTGAAAGATTCTAATCCTTTTGTTAATTTCTGTGTAACCATGGAGAGCTTCAAAACTTAGTTTTGTCTGAGAGAGCTGAAATTTTGTCTACCCTATCCTTTGAATGGTAGAGCGGGGCATGCAGTATGTGTTTTTTTTATTTTCACCCATATGGGTGCCACAGGTTCAGTTTTAGCCCATTTTCTTGATATGCAATCTTCAAAAATACTCCCACTAGTTCGGAATGTAACCAAAGAAATCCCACTTGCAATAAATGTTCAAATCGAATGTCATCACCATTTCCATGGAAACACTACATATTGCATATCAATAACACTGTATAAAATGATGTAAAACTTTTGCAGTGTTAAAAATGGTCTAAACTCATAAAAGTAAAGTGGAACCTGTGGTTCCCATAGCGTTTGTTTAATGACAGGGCAGCTCACAGTGCAGGTGTTTCATCTTCGGGCTGGGGGCCACTCTCCAGGCAATCCTGACGCCCCCGCCTATATCCGGCCAGTAGGCTGGGCAGGCATGTGCGGTGAGCGCAAAGAAGGTGTTTCATTGGAGCGGGCTTGAGATATTTGTGCAGCCTCTAATTGTCAAGGGGCGGTAGTCACATTTGTCAGGTGATGACCCGCAGTTGCTGTTAAAGCTCACAGTGCATTGTGTCATTTTTTATTTTTTATTAACTCTCATTCGCTTGGCAACCCGTGACCGGGAGCAATCAGATGTGTTTCTCTCCTTCTCATTTTGTCATGAATTTCGATCACTCTTGCAGATGTATAATTTTAGTGTAATTAAATTTCCAAGTCTCCTTGTATTTTCAATAGTTAACAAATTATTAATAGATTTTAAAAATAATTTTAAAGTAACTAAAATTGTTCTGGAATTCAGCAGACTGCTTTAAGATTACGTTATTTACAAATGTGGAAAATCAATAAATCAATAATGGGAAATGCAATATGACTGTGGCCAGTGTTGATTTCACTGTGGTGCAAGGTGTTGTTCTTTATCTGCACAAAATCTCATTAAGATCGCATATCAGAAACAGGTATAAAAGTGGCATATGTATAGTTTTGGTTAATCTCAAAAGGGCCTAAAACGTACCCTTAAAATGGAACGTGTGAAACTCATATGAATAAAAAAATTATATAGTGCATGAAATGCCGGCCAGTCTAAGTGTGGGTACCCAAAATTTCAGCTCTCTCCGATTGATGGTCTAGGAGGAGATAGCAAAAACACACACAGACAGACAGACAATTAATTTAGGGAAGCCCTCCATGTTATCACATTCTGAGGATAACACATTATATTGCAGTAAAATGAATCACCACTGACTACAGTCAAATTGAATTTATCATCATTGATTTATTGATTATTTTGTTGTAACACATTATATCCAAATCCCCAAATTTACATTACTGAATTGAACAAAATTTTCAACAGTTGTACATACTGTATATACTCGCATATAAGCCGACCCCCCTAATTTTGCAACATATACCTGCATATGTATAACTGATTATTTTTAAAAATAGCAAATAATTAATTTAGTATCTTTTTTTATAAAATTATTTATTTACTATAATAAATAGCAGGCTAGATAACTGTTTCCTAAAAATAGGTCAGAATAACTTTTTCATCCAAATTTATTCCAAAAGTTCTTGGCTTATATGCAAGTATATATGGTAAACTAATCATAAAACATACTGCACAATTCTATAACAATCAATCATTAGAAACATCTAAGAATTAGTCATTTTCAGAATATTGATTGATTTATAAACAAATAAATATACAAACAGAAATGAAAATTGATATACAAAGAATTTATACTGTAACGTTGACATAATGATTGTAATTTGCAGCAAAATGCCAAAGAAAATGAAATCAACTCATGGCTCCAAGTCACAACCTGCCAAAAAAAAGTTATCCAATTGAAGAAACAAAATAATGCACTGCTTACTGTGACAGTAACTGTTCCAGAACTTTTTATTGTTCTGTTAGTCGAATGTTCTATTATGTATCCTTATAGAAGCATGAGGAATTTACTTGAAACTCTAAGCTTTCTGATTGGTTGATTGTATTTTGTGGCTTTTGTAGAATGTCCTATTAGAGTATATATAACAGACGCTAAATTGTTTCGTGTGACATAGATAAAATAACTGCTACTGTCATTCTCCAGTCCTACTGTCCGACTTCAATAAACGTTTCCTGCTATATCTTCCATTAAGTACAACTGGTGCATTACCTTAGAGGCAACTGAGAGTCAACATCCTGTGAATGTGACATAGAGGCCCTTGCACTATACTGCCCATCATCAAAAAAATACTATGGGAACCACAGGTTTTGTTTTTAGACACTTTTTAGATACTTTTTAAGACTAACAAATCTTTAAATCATTTTATACATGTTAAAAATATGTAATCTTTAATGCTACTAACAAAATGGTGACAGCATCTTATTTGAATATTAATTGCAGACTGTGATATTTCTTTGGTTACATTCCGAGCTTGAGAATGCATTTACTATAGCTCAATAGTTTTATTTTATAGCTTTCTACTTACCAGCAATACTGCTTGCTTTTATAGAGTGTAGGAGGATTATAATGGCGATAGATAGGTCACTTGACCAGATAATTACCACAAAGGTCAAAAGTGATTTAATGCCAATGTGGTGAGCTATTACATTTCATCCAAATGGCAAAATGTTTGTTTGTTCTATTTTAAAACATTCTATGTTGTTCAGTTTGGCATAGGTGTGGACTAAGGATGAGAACATTTCAATCACATTTGAAATTATTTTATAAACATAATTTATTTATTATATACTGCTAGTAATTCACTAGCTCTTGATAAGAACCTTACAAAAGAATATAAATAAATCATAGCTATAACATATGATCTTTAAATGTGGTTAATCATAATTATATTGGTATATTTTAAAATAAAATTGAGTAACACTTTTAATTAGAGCACTAGACTGATTTGATTAAATTAATTTATAGATAGATGAGTTAATTAATAGTTATATAGCCTTCATGTGTTAATGATATTTAATTTTTTTATATATTTAGCAATGCATTTGATTTGATTTTTTGTCATATTGAGAGACATTTATATTCAGATTTAACATTTAACTTGCAAATTCAGTAACTTTAGGAAATATGTTCCACAAATTATTTTAGATCATCACATAATAATTATAGATATATAGTAAAAATATAATTTTTATTAAAGTTTCAATTTAATTATTAAATATATATAACTATAACATATTGATAAAATATATCAAAGTTGAACAAAAAAAAGGTAAATGTTACTTTTAGAGTCAAATTATTTTACTTATTATTATGTAATAAAAAATCTGAAAATATTAAAATTAATTACAATATTTACATATTTTAATTAATCATATTGAAAAATAAATCGACACGGCAGCCGTGTTGATTATATAACATATAAGCCTATTAGCCACACGGCTGACCTCTGTATAACACCCAAAGGATTTGTCCAACAACTTAATAGTGTAGAACTATGATACATAAAATATGCTAAGAGGTAGAAATAATTGGAACTTTGAATAGAGAAATATAATTTTTATCAGTGTATTTAAGTAACATTTTTAATTATACAAAACAGAATCGTTTTAGCTTGATGCATTAGGGATTGTTATCTCATCATCGAAGTCTTCTGTGCATATAAGATTAAAAGATGTTTGTTCATAGTATATGATAATAAAATGATTTCTGATGTTTCCAACTTGGATATATGTAAATGTGTTTATGTACTGTAGGTCAATATCACAGTATTGTATGAAACTATGTGACTTGTGCAGAGGAGAACTTAGATAAGGATAAAATCACCATCGGCGTGGAATCGTCATTGTACAGGCTATACAATAGACTGGGCAACACGGACCCAAGAAGATGACAGTGCAACGCATGACCTCGCTACAGAAAGACTGACATGAAGACAATGGTGAACTGGGATGGACAGCAAGCAACTGTCACTGTATGTACATGATATGGTTGTGACTATCTTGCATTGTTTGGTCAGTATACACACAGATAAATATGCTGGTTGATGTATAACTGTGCTGGTTGTGCCAGACGCATGTGGATGAAGCAGACAAGAAAAAATGCCGAAATTACTTCGTATATATATTTTTAGTAATATACAGTAGGGTTGTCCAGAAAGTTTTGACCACTGATTTTTATGCGATAACTTTTGAATTGCTTCTTCAATTGAGTCGCATTTGATTTCTTATTCCTACAAGATAACACCAGACCCCACATGGCTACTCTTGCTAAGAACAAATTGGCTGAGATGGCCATAAACGTGATCGACCATAGCCCTTATTCTCTGGATCTTTTCCCATCGGATTATTATCTATTTTCACCTCTGCAAAATTCCATTCGCGGACATAAATTTGAGAATTCAGCTGAAGTTATTAGCGTCATTCAAAATTGGCTGAATTCAAAGGATCAATCCATTTTTCGAAAAGCCTTCACTCTACTAAATAGCAGATGGGAAAAATGCATCAATGCTCACGGAGGATACTTCGATCATGACCATGATTAACGTTCTTTTTGTATTGTATGTTTCGTTTGAATAAATAGTTTTATATTTATATTGAGTTTGAATAAATATTTTGGTTTTTATGTTGAGTTTGAATAAATTTGCAAAATATTGGTAAAATCTTTCTGTACATATGATATTTAAATTGGCTTGAAAATGAATATGGAACAGTGGAAATCTGCCTTCCATCAAATAAATGTTTAGTATAAGCTTAGTTCTCTTTTTTATTCTGAGAATTTGTTTCCCTTATATGGTGGTTCTTTACCTGTTCCTA
This sequence comes from Nematoplana nigrocapitula, assembly GCA_032274565.1. Taxonomy (NCBI): domain Eukaryota; kingdom Metazoa; phylum Platyhelminthes; order Proseriata; family Nematoplanidae; genus Nematoplana; species Nematoplana nigrocapitula. The sequence goes on from JAUYWV010132602.1 coordinate 10,112, forward strand.
ATATAGAAAAATCCAGAGACAGTAGATAAATTACAGTAGTTGTCCTCATAGGTACAGTATATTCAGTGAGTAACACTAATGAATGCTACGAATATTTAACAAGGAACTGTAATGAAGTCTAATGGTGCGACCTTGTAACTTCCTTGACCCTATTAATGATACTATATATCAATTGATTATACAAAGTTTAAAGAATCCGCTTGTAAATTAAATTTAGATTCTTTCTATAAATTGAAAAAAATACATATTGGGATGAATCAATAGCTAAATTGATTGCCTAATTCAAAGACTAAACATGAACAACACGGTCATATAAGACTCATACAGACCCTCATTTAAAGGATCATTATCCTTAAAAACAGACATGCAGTGAAATTAATCACGTTAGCTTAAAACAGGAGCATGTTGAACCTAATTTCACAGCGCAAAATGTGTACCTAATTTCATCACAATATTATACTATTTTTTAATGATGTGTTAGTTGCATAGTCATAAGAGTCATAAAAACATTGTAACTTAAGTATAGACAAATGAATTTATTAAGACTACCGACATGAATCGTAAAACAAGAATGCATTATTTTTAATTTAATCATCTCAAAAAAGATACTAACTTCAGTACAAAAGTTGAACAAAAGAAAGTTTGCTGGGAAAACAAAATGATAAGTCAAACTTGGCAAGTTTTACAGAACAACTGTTTCTTACCCGGAGCTCTGTTAATTCCCACACATGTGAAATGAAACCATAGTAAGCACATGTCACAGCCAACACTTCGCACATCTGCCAACAATTTGGCAGCAGAGTGGAAAATACCAGCCATATTTACTGAACATAGACAGAGAAGTGTCAAGAGATTCTTTGATGAACTTGCAAATGATGAAAGACTTGTGGATGCTGAAAAGGCATTCCATGCACATATT
>JAUYWV010132613.1:0-11030 GCA_032274565.1 Nematoplana nigrocapitula
GGGCGCGCAGGGGGGGGGGTTCGTCACGCATGACTGATGATCTAGAGCGTAGCTGTAGTATATTACTAACAGAAACATCCTCTTTTATAATAGATCAACACACTTGAATAGTAAATCAAAGTTTAGAAAGGAAGGAACATAGATCATCGTTAAAGCATAGACCCAAAAAAATTAATGTAGACACCGCGTGTCCCATAAATAATGATTTTTCTGTCAGTCATATATTCTTATGACTTATGGGCTTCTTATCCCACGAAAGCTAGGAACATGCTCTATTTGATGGAAACTCAAGAAAATAAATTCTGACAAAATTAAAACGTCTAACATTAGAAATATATACGATTGGTGAAAAAATCCTTATTTATGGAACACGCGCTGCATCTACATAAATTTCTTTGGGCCTATACTTTAACGATGATCTGTTTCCCAACTTTGAAGTACTACTAGATTGTGTTGATTTATCTAATATATGTGTGGATGTTTCTGTTAGTCTGTGTGTCTGGACAAAAGTTTCATAAAATATCATGGTAATCCTTCAAATGATTCCAAATACTGTTCGGGCGAGGTGATGACTGGGATCAACATGTAACAGTGTCACATATTAAGTCTTGTTTCCGTTTTATTTCTGACGAAAGCACTCTATTAAAATAAGAGAGTTAGATCAACAGACAGGTCCCCTAATTTATATGAATAGATTTTTATACTTTTTAAAACTTTCACAGACATTTTCAGAAGATTTTTATTCTGTAGATAATTCTGTCAATTGAGTGCTGGCTAAAGAATTGTCGTTTGCTAACGAATTTGGGCAATTGTGCACATTGTCTAAGTGTTATATGCTATCTATCTATCGAGTGTTCTGCTTGTATCAAGCAGGTTCACGTTTATGGCATCCATTTTGTCCACTCTGTTCGATTTTCTGCTTTATCTTTTATAGTTTTATATATATCTGTATTTAATTCTGTCCTGGACTTTCCACGTCCACGTTTACCACGAAATCGTCCTTCGATGAAGGTTTTCATTAGGTTTTATTCATTCAGGTTGTGACCTATCCAGTTCTTCTTCCGTTTTATACCTATAGTCTGAAGAAAATTATGTCTTTCTTTATCTCTTCTATAAAACGTCTTCGTTGATTTTCTTATCCTTCCATGATATTCTATGTATTCGCCTCCATATCCACATTTCAGATGCTTCTATTTTTTATCAGTTTCTTGGAGTGTCCATGTTTCTTATCTATAAAAAACTACACTCCATATTATTGATTTAGCAATTTTCTTCTTAGTTTCTACAGTATGTTTAACCATTTGGTGAGCAATTCTCTTTGTTTAGTAAAGGCTTGCTTAGCCATGGCAATTCTTACTCTTATTTCCTCATGGCATCTACCATCCGATGTGATAATTGCACCTATAGGCATAGTATATATAATTCTGTAATTTTGCTTAATGTTAAATCGACCCATTATTCTCTATGACATTTTTTTCATCTGCAATAATCTTTGGACTCCAAGATGCTTTTTTGTACAAAATATATGGTTCTACTTCAATAGTGCTTGTCTATACATTTACAACATGATACAGCAATGCGTGTTTGTAGTTGAATGAAATACAGTAGATGTGAAAAGGTATATTTATTATTTTTACAAATTGTTTTTGTGGAGAATATGATAAATTGAAAAAATGCTCACCCCGTTTAAAAGCTGTGTTGTAATCACCAAATGGTGTGTCGGTAATATATTTCAAATCGTAATTGATAGACATCTTGCCAAACTGCGTCATGTTAATACTGTCTTTAGCGGCATTGAAATAGTTTTTATCCAAATAACCTGAAATAATATTGACTGACAGTACAATTTACGCGGAAAAGATTTGTTTTAGCTGCATGCAGTTAAAAAGTAAAAATCATTTAACATTAAATGCAGTTCTAATTTTTATAGACTTTGAAGCATCACATTTGCTTTCTTTGTACAGATTTGAGTGGTAAAAATACAATACAATATATTTGTATTATAGGCTATAGGCAGTATCGCCAAAAATTGATCGTTCCTAATTCTATAAATACACTTAAGCGATACTGTATCACACTACAACTGTATTAATCTATATTTATATATTTATCATCGAATAGAATAAAAATCGATATATTTGTGTATATTTTGCAGCTATAAGCTGGGTATTATATGGATGGCAAGATACCTGAACGTGACTGTGGAGGTGCGATTGATGAAGGCGCTCATCTGGACAGTGTTCATATATGGCACTGAGAGCTGGACCGTTAAACGGGATAACCAAAATAGGATTGGGTTCTTTGAAATTTGGTGCTGGAGGCGGATGCTTGGCGTCTTGTATTGAGGGATAATGAAACAGACGCTTCAGTACTTCAGAGAAGAGTAGTATACTGTACGTTTGGTCGTATCTAACTCACCTAAATATAGTTTTTGTGGAATTCCCGTAGTAACCAGGGGAATTCTCTTAGCAACGGTAAATAGGTCACCAATCAAAACGTAGTACGTCAGGATTTATATTTAAAAATTCATAAAAAACATTATGCTACTCATATGAACTCGAAAGTAGTATCGTCGGATAGGTAATAAAGAGATTAATCGAATAACGTTTGATTCAATCCAATCGGGTGAGTGTATACAAAGTTATAGCGGTTCCCCAGAGTAAAATTCCCTTCGGGGAATCTCCCTTAAAATAGATTTGGGATTTCCGATGACATCACTTTTTGGAATTTTCCTGGCTGCCGTAAAGGAAAAAATGGTTTCCTTAAGGAACCAATCAGATTTAAATATGTCAAGGCTACGTGTCGTAAAGAAAAGAATGGTTTCTTTTACATTGCTGCCGTAAAGAAAATAATGGTTTCTATATTTAAATTATCTTTGGATTAGAAGTTTATATATTGTTGGAAAGGTATTGATGAGATAAATCGAGTGATGCCATCGGATTTAAAATCCGATCAGTGACTATCGATTTTATTTGTTTTCTTTAAAAGAAAAAATAATTAAAATACTTTATACAACTTATATGAACTCGAAAGTAATACCGTTGGATAGGTAATTAAGAAACGCATCGACAAACGTTGAATTCATCAAATTCGGTTGAGTGGATACAACATTATAGCGTTTTTCCCCAGCCCCCCACTCAAAGAAGTGTCCCTTTTCTAAGGTACGGGGAGGGGGTTGTTGAAGGCAATTTACTCAGAATGTCCCTGTCACAAGTCTGACAACATTGAACCTTATATCGTTGGAAAGGTATTGAACCTTATATCGTTGGAAAGGTATTGATGAGATAAATCGAACCGTGCCATCAGATTTGAAATCCGATCAGTGATTATCGATTTTTATTTTCTTAAAAGAAAAATTGATGAAAATACTTTATGCTATTTATTTGAACTCAAAAGTAGAATCGTTGGAAAGTTAATGAAGAGATAAATCGAATAAAGTTAGATTCATTTCAATCGATTGAGTGGATACAAAGTTATAGCCGTTTTCCCCAGAGTGGAATTCCCTCGGGGAACCTTCCCTCTAAAATAGACTTGGGAATTCCGATGACGTCACGGGGAACCCCTTAAAATAGATTTTGGAATTCTTATGGCGTCCCGTCTGCACAGTAATGCGTGTTGGCAAGGTTCCTAAACAATCTCTTCCCCACTTAAGTGCCCCACTTGAGAAACAAAGGATTTTCTACCCCAGTCGTCCATGTTATTATATGTTATTATATAAATGGCAGCCTTCTTGATTTCAAAATGGTATCGCCCATGTTGTATAGTAATGTCATAGTTTTGTGGTATATTTCTGAGCGTAGTATGTTCTGGAAAATTGTTTAATAATGTTAAAATGGCGACTTCCGAGATTTAAAAATGGCAGCGTTCATGTTGTTGTTTAAATGGAGGCCAGCTTGATTTCAAAATGGTGGCGCCCATGTTGTTTAGTAATTTCATAGTTTACAGCTATATTTCTGAACGAAGAATGTTCTAGTAAATGTCGGCGTCCAGGTTTCTGTTTAAATGGCGACCATCTTGATTTTGAAAGGGTGACGTCCATTGCTGGGTTTTTTCTAGGAAAGGGTGTGCTAGGCATATTATCCGATCTCTCCCTCGCTGACTTCATCTATAAATAAAGCTCTCTATGCGTGTGTACAAAAGTCTTAAAACGCACCCTCCAGCTCCGCCTCCGCCACTAGCGCACCATCTGCCGCTCCCTCTCTCACCACTCCTACCCAATAGATCGCGTGTGGGCAGTGCGGCATTGAATTCGGCCAACTGTGCGACCTATTGGCCCACTGCCGCGTGAGTCATCCCGACCCTTTGGATGAGAACCGCCACGGTCAAGACCTCTTACCCGGCCACCAAGTCCAGAGGTACTTGCACCGCCATGTTCTGAACTATGCTGCTAGGCTTATCCTATTTGTACCGGAACATGTAGAACGTTTCCTTCTCTTAGATGAACATTTTAATTTTGTTTTACACCATATTATGGAATTCCTTGTGTGCACTGCTCAAAGACGATCTAGAGGCCCACGTCCATTTTGTTCTCTGTATCCGCCTAGTACGGCGCAATGTCCAGGGTGAAGTATGTGAAAGGGACACCGGTGTTGTTTTTCCTCCCGCCTGTAGAACTGGAGAACATCGTCCAAAGACTCCTCACCCAAATAGATGAGTATGTGCAAAAAGGGTCCGATTGGTTAATAGAGGGAGTCGACTTTTTCGATTTATGCGTAACTTATTTCCGCAGTGTCCTACGTTTGTGCGGCCATGGCTTTTTCGAGCTTCCAAATAAACTAAAAATAAGAAGGCCGTCGTAAACATGGAGAACACTGGCCGCCATGACTGTTTTATATACGCAGTTTTATCGGTGCTCCATTGACAGCAGCACAGGCCGCAGATTCTGAAAAAATGAACCCTACATTGCGAGTGAATATGCTCAAATGGCATTGGAGAAAAAATAAGTCCTATCCCGTAGCTTCCATTCACCAAACACGGGCTCCTGTAAAGGAGGGGCAGAAAATAGCCTGTGTCCTCACGGTTGACCATCCTACCGTTGGCGAAAATGATCCCTCTCATTTTGTGGGTGTGGTGGACCTAGACAGGCTCCTCAATCATCGGACCATGGGGTCTCGCAGTAATCTTCATTGCGAGCGATGTCTGCAGCCTTTTCACGGACCAGAGTATTTGGCAAAACATCGGTCATTCTGATAGTACACCAACACTCAGGAGACCCTCGTGCACGCCAAGGGAACTGAATACCGTTTTGAAAACTAGGGAAATATTCAGAGGGCGCCCTATGCCATATAAGTGGATATTTAATGCGCCCTCACCAAAGAAGACGACCGTCATCTGGAAAGCCATACTCCGGCTGCTTTTTACTGCTCGTTAGCAACCCGGAGTTGGTGCACCCTCCCCTCCCACAGAATTACCAGGTGTTCGTGGGCGACATTTGTGTCGAAGACGGATTAGCGGCTATCAAAGATCTAACTCACCAAATATATCAGTGGAACACCACCAACGCTAATGTACCTGTCCGCATGAACCAAGCACTGAAAGAAGCTCACGGTGACGCTTGCTTTTGTTATCTTCGTGAGTGGAGGTTCATTGAGGGGGCCCGAACATGAAAAAAGTCCAGGAGCATGATCATTTTGAAAAACAAGGCCTTGTTTGGGAAGACCATGGAAAATGTGCGGAGGAGGATGAACTTCCTTCTAGCGAATAGTGAGGAACAACTGCTCACCCTGGCAAGCCGTCCGGAAATCCTGTCATCTAACATCTACAAACCCGGACCTACAATAGTTGGAGTTCAGCTGGCAAAAGAGCGCATCACACTAGACAAGACAATTTTCATGGGGCAAGCAATGCTGTCTAAGTTGACCATGTGTGAGCTTCGCTACCACCATCTCCATCATTACGTGAAGCATTTTGGCGGTCGCATCACCATTGCCGTAGGGAACACTGATTCGTTCTTTTAGTGGAACGACGGGTTTAGAGCGGACCATCTGCTCAAAAAGATGAAAGAGGACAGCCTCTTGGACAGCTCCAATTTCCCATCCAACGAATCATTCTACAGCAAACAGCACAAGGAACGACTGGGCTGTATCAAAGACGAAGCCGCTGGTGGGTGCTGTTAAAACCTAAATGATACACCATAAAGACGAGAAAAAGCAAGGAACACAAGCGGAAAAAAGGCGTACACCGCTTCACCCAGGAGTCTGCGATCTGCCATAAGGATTATGTACAGGCCTACCAAAATCAGGTCGACATGTCCCATGTACAGCGCGGATTTGCAGCCAACAACACCAAATTTACACGCTGCTATATAAGAAGGTAAGCCTCTGCTTCTGGAAGGATAATCTAGCACGGCTTGCTAAGAACAGAAACTTCCCCTATAGACATCATTCGCTGACCAACGAGCGAAACCACCATCAAAACGGCCTAGGGATGATGACTCGCTCATCGCTCCCCAGAACCTAGATCTTACACGTAAAAGTCTGAGGGGAGATCATTTCATGGCGAATTATTAGTCATGCGTGCAGTAGAGCGTACATAAACTCCATTAGTCGGGGAAGGCGTGCTATGAACCTTTCGATGATTTTATAACCTCTATTTTCTCCGTTTCTCTTTCCTTCTCATCAGCAGCATTGAATTAATAGTAATCTCACTGTGAGGGCCGCGGCAAATTTTAACTCGATTCTAATATTACCATGGTGTAGGGGTTGACCCATTCCGCTTTGCGCTTTGCCATCAGACATTAAAATGTAGCCGTGCAGGGTATAGCCATTGATGAAATCATTCATGGTGATATCAATGTCGCTGTTCATATTGGCCAGATCCACCAAGCGGTAGAGATTTCGTTAACATCGGCATAATTGCCAGTGGTAAAGTTGGTCTGAAGGGAAATGTGAGGGACAGGCCTGCCATCGATGTATAGTCCGAGGCCGAGGTGGGGAAACCAGAAGGGATTACGGACGTAAGTGCCGTTGAATTCTGCGTTGAAAAGCATACGTATGAGGAGCATTGTGGGGAGTCGATTGTGGAACATATGCTCACGAATGCTCGACTGTACCCCCTGTGGAATGCTATAGGTATGCATTTCCGTTTGTTGAATACGGTAGATGGCATTCTGTAGGCCCAAACCTGATTCGAGTTGACGTACGCGGTCGGGAGACACGTTCACCTGTTTGACTTTGAGATAGGCTGATACAATTTCCACATTGCCCTGCACAGCGTTGGCTCCTTCGAGGGAAATGAGTTGAAAGGTGTCGAGTGGGCAGGTCAGTTTGAGGTGAATGTCCACCTGATTCAGGAGCAATGTACCCTGCATAAACACGTCAAGCAAAAGAGGCACATCCATTTCATAGGTGGGTGAGCCAGCAACCAAATTGGTAGCCATGTTGAATCTCCTAGCCTGATCTTTCACCCATCCGCTTGTCAGAAGTTGACACTTTTTCGCCGCAACACCATAGAGAAGGAGGTTGGTCAGGTAGGCCTTATAGGGATGGAGATGACTGCCGCCCTCTACCACAGCGAGGACAACGTGATCAGCTAGGTCAGGCAATAATATGTATTGTTCCATTAATACTTACTGCATAGTCATAGATGACTAAGCAAACTAAATTCGCCCCAAACAAATATCGTTATGAAATAGGACTTATAAGTTACTGTAAAAACATGTTTACTGAAAATTTTAAATAATTAACAAATAATTATAATGAATATTTACTATACTCACTCGAAAAATTTAATTATACATGCAAATTTACATAACCATGAAACGATTTCTCAGCGTCCTTTTAAACAATTATCACATAGTCCTCGTACCACAGTGTCATTCATAGTAAGAGTAATGTCGCTGAACAGTGAGTGCAGCCAATTGTTGACGGGGCCAATGTTGACATCGCATCGGCCGCCAAATTTTTATTCCCATTCTTAACTTTGACATGAATGCAGAGACTGGTATCGCGTAGATCTAGGCAGTTAAGGGAATTTCCAGGAATACTAAATTCAATCGGGCCTGTGTTGTCGCCTGGATTTACCAAGGGGTAGTAGGTGATATAGCTGGTTTCTTCTATATATGTTTGAATAGGACGCTTGATGAACAGATCCAATGCCATTTTAGGAGTATATATCGCGGATGTTTCGTTTCGTTTTCTTCGGCTCCTTTGCCTTCTTCTTCCTCTTTTGAGTTTTGTTTATCGACAGTCTCTTACAGTCTTTGGACCGCCACCAACGCTGCCGCCTTAGACCCATACCATCCTAGGAGATAAAGGGATATCTGTTTTCTCATAGTCCGGTCCCAAATAGTCAGTGACAGCCCTATCTGCAACAACGGAAGCACGTCGTCTTAGTGCATCTTTGATGGACACACTCGGCCCACCGCGCAGACGAGCGGTGAGTGCTTCAATGCCTACTCTCACAGTTTGCTTACTCAAGTCCTTTATCGCTCGGGCTGCTTTCTTGGCAAAGATCTTGTCCAGAGGGAGGGTGACCCGATTGACTGTATCCAACAAATTTCCTCTTCGTTGTCGCCAACTTCCCTGATAGACTAGCATTCCGCCTAATTGAGGTTCATAACAACGAAAAGCCATGATCCGCTTGTGACCACCAGTATACCTCCTCATTTTGTTTATAGACGGCAAGGACGGAGACGGAGAGTGCCCACAGTGCGTCCTTTTCAAAAAGAAAAGGCGTTGCCAAGTGTCGTCATAGAGTTCGCTCTTGATAGAGTTGAAGGTGGATTTATTTACTGGTATATACTGTACATCGGACGTTGGAAGCGTATACAGGTCACACGGAACGGCCCCAGTCTTTGCTTGAAGGAACTTCAATAGTGCGTAGAAGGAGGGACCAGCATATTGCCTACACGCATAGGAGCACATAGATTGCAATAGATGTCAATGTGATGGATACCCTGTATCATGAGTGCGGGATGTTTAGCCGTATGACGTCATCCTTTATAATGATTGTTTTCAAAGCCGAGGACGTGGTTTAAATTTTCCTGGAAAGTGATGTCTGCATACTCGGTCATGGCTAGCATGATACGATTCTCGCTAGCGTTATAGGCAACGCGATAACCACAGGCCACCTTCCCACTACTGTCCTCGCTCTTGTCCCAATCGGCCAGAGGGTGTTTGGTCTCCCGGTTTAGCACTTCAACCAGTTTCTCAGTGGTGGGGTAAAAGCCTTTGTAGATGGAAATTGTCAAACACTCGGTAGACATCACTTGAACAAATAGATGTTGGAAAGTATGTCTTACTTCTCCGCTTTGATTTCATACTTCTTTAAGTTTCTTATTAAAGCACATGCTGAAGGGACAATTGGGGTCTTTGGTTTTAAACTTGTGTGCAAGGAAAGACTTTCCTATATGCTTTTTTTCAAGTTATCTCCCTCATTAATCGTTTTCTCTTCTTCGACCGATAATGGAGGGAGAATACCAATGCCCAAGACTTCAAAGATATGTGTATTTGTCGTTTTACACGTTAGTTTGGAGGAATTGATGTTAAAGTGTTCGCTGACAATAGTTGAAATAGTATTGGCATAGCTAACTTCAGTGAGAGCCACTTCCCATTTACCACTCGTTAGATTATAGGAAGTCGGAAAGGTAGTCTGAAATGTACTGGCTGTATTATCCGTATGATAGTCCGGCTGTACATTGCTAAGCAGAACAATATGAAAGCCTTCTTGTTCCATGACTACGTCAACAACTACTACATCCCACCTCTACTTATGTTTTACTCTAAAGGCAATATGCAGGCAAATCAAATGCCTTTATTATGAGAGAAAAATTACATAAGCGCGCACACACACAAAGTCAGCTACGTGAGTCGACGGAAATCTCTTTTCTTGACCCATGACGTTGCATCGTAACCGTGTCATTTGACCAGATATTCCTTATGACGTGGCCCTTTTCCCCTCGAACGTAGTATCCGTTCAATTGTATAGTCTTGATCGGTATCGTCCACCCGTTGTAGATCGTAGGCATAGAAACTGCCTTCAATTCGCTCGCCTTGATAGTCCGCGATACTACAAGTGCTGGGCTTGTATTTGCGGTTAATCGAATGGAGAGTGAATATTTCCTCAGTCCAGTTGGGAAGGTAACCCTTCTTGAAGTATCCCTTTACTTTGGAAATTCGCACACAATTGCCCACTTTGACAACACCTGCTCATTTGGGTTTCTTTAATGTACGCCGATAGAGATGCGACCACACCCCTCACACCGCAGTCTCATTCTCCTCGGTCACATCGATCGGTCTTCGGCCAAACACTCAATGATAACGTCTATTGTAGACGTCCACTAGCGGTTGGCAAATATCGATCCAGCGATAGTTTCCGCGATGGGTGAACACGCGCCACATCTTTGTCTTGATGGTGCGATTGAAGCGCTCGACCATATCCGCCTTGACTTGACTATTGAGAGAGAACTGTTCCACCTCTTCACTCGACAGATAGGACAGTATCGAGCGCGCCTTAAACGCCTCCCCTTCGTCTGTCTAAAGGTAGTGCGGTTTCCTCTTCTCTTCTCAAAATATTGACTTCAAGGCTGTCTTGACTTCCTCAGGGGTTTTCCGTTTGAGGGGACGCACCATTGTAAAGCGGAAGAACACGTCGAAAAGAGTCTAAAGATAGTGGTAGCCCTGGTTCTCCCCCGCAAACGTCTCATGTCCACCAGATCGGCCTGCCACTGATGATCCAGTCCCCGCGTGACATAATTGCGTGTAGGAAATCGAGTCTTGGCGGGTTTGTGAGTCGTACAGTATATGTTCTCTGTTTGCGGAGCCATTGAACAACCTTCTGTCGCGAAAGCCCGGTTGCCTTTATCAGTCGATTTACACCTCCATGTCTGGCCAGATGGGAACTGTCGTAATAGACAGTTTCTAATTGGGCCTCCTCCTTCTTTCTTCTTCTTCTTCCGGTTCCTGCCAGAGATCAAGGCCCATTTACTGGCCCCATTGCCCGGAAAAGATGGTCTCCCTTCCGGTCCTCCGGATGAAGGACTCCAGACGCTTATCGTTGAGGATCTCCTTGGCGTCCGCTGTAGCTCCACC
>JAUYWV010132624.1:0-11029 GCA_032274565.1 Nematoplana nigrocapitula
GCTGCCTGCTGGGCATAATGTGTGCGCCTTTTTGTTTCGGCCGGTAGGGGTGGCGGAGGGGGGGGGGTTGTGTGTGTTAAGAGAGGGGGAGGAATGGAGATGGAAGTGAAAGCGGGAGCACTACACTGGTGGACTACCACCATGGGGAACTAACTGCCTGGGAGGAAGACTGTATTACTTACTGGTAGGGGCCCCCTTTCAGTTTCCAGAAGCGGCACAATTCCAGACCTGACTGGCTGCGTGGCAAAATGACGGAATAAGAGAGAGAGATAAGGAGTACAGCGACTCTGGAATACTGCTGTATATAAAGTACAAGACTGGTTGGTGCCCACAGCATCTTGTGCATCAACTGCGTCCGAATTTTCTTCTTCTACTGCTGCTTTTGGGGATCACGCGCTGCTTTCACCAGACAAACACTCTCCAATCGCGCTCACCACCCATCCCTATGTCTACTATCTATGCAATCAATATTGACTGAGAGAGTGACTGTGGTTCTTGCGCTGGCTGCACTACAACGATCACTGTCCAATGATCCAATCCCTTTGAGAACCATTCCCGAACCTGAAAAAGCGCGCCAGAGAAAAGGAAGGGGAGAAAGAGCGAGCGAGTAAAAAACTACACGGAGGAGTGCACAAACGGAATTCATTGAACTTAGAAAATATCTCACAATAAGACAACTCGACCGGTCCTTGATGTTGTTGTTCTGTATTTATCAGTCGCGGACATCAACTGCCATCGAGTGTTTGTTTTATCGCAAACCAGCTATCGTAAATTTTTTTGAATTTTGATTTTATTTGGGGAATTCACAATAAGATACACATACATGTGCAGCTTTGTCGCTTCACGTGGATTTACTGCATGCACAGGTTACTGAGCTCCTCAACAGACGAGGCCGCTGCGACAACAACAACAACCGTCGACACCGCTGCTCCCGCCTCTACGTCCACCTCCTCCGCCGCCTCTGCTACCGCTTCCGCAAACAACAACAACAACAAAAGTATCAGCGCAACTGTCGGCAACTGGTTTTGGACGCGTCTCACAGCCAGACTCACCTGCGACCGGCAGAAGTCCTGCTTCAGACGCTTCGGTCACCCGAGTTCCGCCCTTTCGCGTATCGCAGCGACTGTTCTTCTCGTGAAACCCGGCGGCCCGCGGACCAGGCGAAGGCCGGACTCCGAGGCGGCGGAGCAGTTCAGTCCGCGGACAACTTTCTCCTTTCTCCGACAGGAGCCGACAGAATCATTTTTGGAAAAGTCAGGTTAGCCTATGATCGTCAGATTACTAAATTTGAGGGAAAACAATCCGTATTGGTTCGAATTAGTGGCGCATACATTGGAAGGAGCGTGACAGCTGAAGCAGAATGATACTCTAACTGATATTAACGTTAATAAAAAACAGACAGTTCATATTTTGATTGTACAACATTTAGTTCAAAAATTTTAAATTTAGAAAATATCTTGGAACAGCAGCAGATTTATCAATTAATCCAATCGTTAGCAGATTGAGCTGGGCGTTGTTTTGGACCTGTAGCGCGAAGTCTTTGTTGTAAGGACAAGAAAGAGAATGTACTGTTTCAAGCCACCTCACCAGTGTTTGCAAATTATTGATCATGTTTTCTTGCTTATCCGCGCTGTCCACTGGCACACCAGAACGAACTTTCAACACGGCATGAGATATGTAAAACAAATCATTGTCAACTTGGACTCTTATTCTCCCTAAAAAATGTGGTCATTGGCATAGTCAAAGTGATCAATATCTTTAACGACCCTGATTGGAGGTTAGTACGCAACTTCGAAATGGAATTTCACTCGGAACGTATATACTGTGCATGTATATGTAGTAGGCCTTATGTAATACCAAAAGTCAGTCCCCACTAAAAGATCCTAGATACGACGCAACTGATTCGATTTTGAGTCATGTCACAATTCTACATGAAAGCCGAACTAGCATTATTACATTTTCTTGCATAAAGAAAATATATATAAATTTAAGCGAAATATACTATAAGACATAATATGTTCCACAAGATTAATTATTTAAAATGATTTATCAATTGAACTATTTCTAATAACCAATCTTTTTATATTTACATCATTAAATATAGACCATATAGAAGGGAAATATTGCTTTTTTTAGTCACGTCGATTCGGTTCATCATTTGGTCATGATTTTGCAGAGGCAAATTAAATTTGAGAAATGAATAATTAACTAAATTATTTGATTGTCATTGAATGATAATAGTCTTGTCTAATACAACTGTCTAATTTCTAACAGCTCTAAAGTCTTAATGTATTTATCATTTAAAAAAATCAAACATACTGTACTGTATATTATTACGATGATATTGATTGTCTGTTCATATTTCAATTATTCAAAAAACAATCGATAGTATACTTTTGATATCATATTTTTACAAAACACAGCTTTTTCATAAAAAAGTAATGCTCTATAGACTTCTCCGTCAAATGACGTTTTATGCCTGATGGAATTGATCAAGATCCTTCTATTATTGGCCAGAGAAGATGCGCGAATAAAGGTACGTTGTCAAATTTGTGTTAGACGCTAGAAATATGGAATTGTATTTATATAATAATGTTCTGTATAAGAATCACAGTGCTCTGAAATAAAGTTGAGACACTGACCATGAAAATACGTAGATGTTATTTAGTATGAATTTTCATACTCTACAATCACATTAAATCTGATACAATTATCTCTAAATTGTATCTGGAATATTGAAGTTTGATATAAAGCCTCATATCATGTTCTCAAATTGAAATTGAGCTGAATTTGAATTTTCTCACTGTTTACGATTATATCAATTCATAATGATATGCGGATTAATCGACATATTGTTCATTCTCTACATAACATGGTCTTTACAATAATAAGCTGATAGATATTTTTACATTCCAAAGAGAATAGATTTTATATACTTTGTTTTTGTATATATAGTGCTGCCTTTCGCTATGCCGTATTTTTTTACTGGTGATGTATTTTATTTTTCCACCCTTTTCTTTTCTCATATATACAGATGTAAAACTTTGTATCTAAAAACTGGGTGAAGAGCAACGCATTGTTACATATTTTTTCATTCTTGAATTAAACAAAGAACCATTGATCTTTGATTTTCCAAAATGTGATCGTAAACTTATAAAAGTTTTATAATCTTACATTTATATATTAAATAGAAGCCGAATAAGGAAATATTATAATAATTGTGATTTTATGCCATTTAAAACTAATTTATCCTGCTGTTTGCGTACAGTCATGAAAACGTCATATTTCAATCATCAAACGTGAACTGATAATAACAAAATCATTTTGACATATGCATTTTACATTAAAACAAAACGCAAGCATCGTCACTTGGAACTATTTTTAAATGTTTTTAATTTATTGATTTTTTTATATACTGTACCTTTCTCATAGGTTATCTTAAAGTCCATGCGCGCGTAATACAGTTTTGTGCTTTCTATAATATAACGATTTTCACATTAGAAAATCTGTTCTTCCTCTTTGTTTTTATGGAATATTATTTTAATCTGAAAAGCTGTCTGAGTTACCATATAGTAAATGAGAATATCGCTCTCCTCTTCAACAATATTAACTTCTATATCGATCTGTCTCATAGAAATTCCAAAGATGTGAAAAATATGAATACCCTTTTGTTTTCCCAAATAGCAAAATTCGATAATGAATCGAATCACGTCGGAATATAAACGGGGCCGAAGAACTCCGGGCAGTCATGTGTGATCAACGCGAGGATTAAAAGTAGAAAAATAAAAAGCGGGAAGGAGGTTAGCAGGTCTAAAGCGAGCGGCCAGGAGGTCGAAGGGAGATTTGAGATGGAGAGTGAAAGACGAGCGGAGGACGCGGTCGTAAGAAACGTTGAGAGACGGCTTCTGGTGAAGCAAGATGTCAACAGAGCAGTGATGCCAAAAGTTTACTATATTAGTAGGTTTGCGGAATAGTATGGGGTAAGCACGAACCGGGGTGGGTTCGGGATAGGAAGCAAGAGAAGAAGACACCAATTTGATTACAGCCAGGCCATGACTCTGTTGTTAAACAGATCGCACAAATACGATAATCAATTTGGGTGGTTAATCCTTGGGTCAATGCATTCCATGTTCTAATTAGGGGGTCGCTTTTTGTCGTCCCTGCTTCGCTCGGTGTTGATCTGTTGAACTGGGGGTTGCGTTGCGAAGCGAATTATTTGATAATCGTTCAAACTAGAATGTAAAGAGAACACTGATTCCCTATAAGTGTGGTTCCATTGAAAAGTGTTTATCTATTTCTGTACTGAATTTACACAGTATACCTAGAGCTGTAAGAAATCAATTTTGATGTTACTACAAATGTACCACCATATACAGAGTCGTCGGAAGCATCTAGACTTTTGTCCATTAAAAATATTCTTAGAGGTCCTCTAGGTACATTATTTAAATTATCGCTTTTCTAGTTGAAACTAAATTATGTGCAGTCTCATTCAAATACTTTTTAAAAGTCTAATGTTTGCTCTCGGCAATATCTATATTTATCTATGGTATTATAATAGATTAAATACCATATGATTGTGCCATACCACATGGAATAAATGAGTGATCATGTATAACTACTCAAATTTAAATAAAAGATTTACTAACTAATCAAGGCATATCTTAGATAAAAACATTATCGCTACCTGAACCGTAAATCGTTCTGCAGATTTTGGCTGTTTACGCCATTTTTCCAAAAGCTACCTTAACCCTATCATACCCGGGGGGGGGGCGAATCGGCCCGCGCTCTTTTGTTTTTACTGGCATTTTTTAAATAAAAGACGCAGCAACTTGAGGTTCAGGGACTTTTCATATTATTATGTTCCGCAACTTTTAAAACCATTTTTCAGAAATTTCGTTAACAGATACCTGTTTAAATAAACATATTAGTATCTTCTGGAAAATTTTTGGATACCGAAATTCAGAATAATAAAAACATAATAATATAGATTTATAGATTTATAAATATATAATAGTACTAGAAATAAATAGATATATCAATTGGAATATACACAAGATAAAATGAACAAGTTATATACATTTCGGACATAAAAATAAAACGAATTTATAAGAATAGGAGGTATCAATTGTGAAATGACATAGCACGATAATAGACGAATGCCACGTGGTAAAGTCAGAACGCTAAGACGACTCTGTCACCAAACCGATGCAACTACCTTGTGTTTGTACACTTAGAACAGCCATTGTCAACGATCATACCCTATATACAAAATTTCAAGGCTCCATCTAAACAGGGGAGGGAAATATAAGGCGCGGGCCGATTCGACCCCCCCCCCCACCGGTTTCTGAGTGCGTCAAATAGCGATAAATTTGGTAAGCAGGATAATTGTTGTGTAAAGTAGAAGAAACCTATGTTTTGTCGATCACATAGAGTAAATATATGATCCGACTGATGAGAGGAGCAGGTGATTCGCCTGGGTGCAGCATTCCACTGCAGTGTCTCTCTTTTGTGTGTTTGTGTGTGCGTAGTGCCAACGTGGACTGGTGAAGTTCAAGTACACAGTCATTTACTGCGCGAACAGTCGACTCAGTATATAAACTCGCCATATTTATGCAACGAAAAGTTTGTGTGCTGCTGTCTCTGCCGTCTGTCTGAATAGAAGAAGCGTCAAAATCAGCATCAGCTGCCCCCTGGGTACGCATCGCCCCCAACTATGACCTTGGGTCAACAGGCCTTCTCCTCCCTCCTCCTCCTCACAGCTGCCGCCTTGGTGGTGCTGGCGAAGACGGGTGGCAACAAGCCTGTCGACTTTCTCGAAGGGAAGATTCGTCGTTGCCATGACACCAAGGACAGCGTGTACAAGTATAGTCTGCAGGGACCGCACGACGAGAAAGTCTCCCTGTCCAACTATGGCCGGGCGATGTTGCTTGTCAATGTGGCCACTTTCTGAGGTGAGAAAATAGAGTTAGGGGTTGCTGCATAGTTTTTTTCCCAGTTTTTTTTCTTCGTGGTCAGAAGACTAATTATTACGCATCTTTGCACTGCTCTTCCAGGCTTCACTTGGCAATACGTCCCACTGAATGCACTACATCAAAATTACAAGAATAATCTCGTGATTCTCGGAGTCCCATGCAACGAGTTCGGACTGCAGGAACCCGGTGCGAACCACACAGAAATCATGAACGGAATTCGCCATGTCCGCCCAGGTGGCGGTTTCGTTCCGGACTTCCCCATCCTAAAAAAGACCGCTGTCAATGGCAAGGATGAAGAGCCCTTATACACTTTCCTCAAGGTACATATTGTACGGCATGCACTAATATATCCCAAGCATGTCGGTATTTATGTACATCTCAATGGACAAACTTTTATAAAGAACTGTAGTTATTTAATCAAGAATTTAAGAATCTCCAACTAATTAAACGAATAACTTCAAGTTCCTTGTCTAAAATATGCATTAAATTTGATATCTCAGTTATTTTCAATTTCATCCCATCAACCAGATGTTGAATACTTGTTATTTCTTCTTCAGACTCCGTATTTAAGGGGCGGGTCCATGATTTTATGCGGGGGGGGGGCATCCCAGGAGCGCCGTTATTCAACATTAATAATATAAAAATATCTATAATGAAAACATTGTATATATTGTACGCGTAATTTTAAAGATTATAATAATGTATAGTATAGGTACTTGGTATATATACTATGTAGTCATTTATTAGGGATGTAACTTTAAAACAAGAAGGCGCCATAAAATTAAACTGAAAGGGCGCACTGGTCCCTGGGCCCAGAGGGCCCCCCTGCATCCGCCCCTGGACTATTCCTCCTTCATAACAACCTGCGATTTTGTTGACATATGTTTAGTTTGATTCTTAACATTCTAGACAGTGTTAGACAACTCACAGAAAGCCAAACAATAAATTATTAAGCTCTGATTAATAAACATCGTAATCAGGATTGGCATGGTAAAATTCAAAGTTGGTAGGCGTTCTGCGAGGGGCAGAAAATGAAAAGGTATGTTAATTTAGTTTAAATTCGTAAGACCTTCGATGCAATATTCGTTCTATTTCGGCCTACGTAGATAGAATAGCGATTATGAAATTTTTTAAATAGATTATTGTGTGAAATGTAGCCTGCGTAATATGCAAACTAGTGAGGCATTTTTGATGACTGAAATATTACCAAGCTGTTAACTATAACTATACCATGTAGATGTCACAGTCAAAGAAACATACTGTAGGGTGTTGACGAGTATGGCAAAAATGGTAAAATTGTTTAAATCATTGGCTGATCTAAAGAATCTAAATTATGATTTAAAAAGGGGTATACTTTTGTCAACAAATTTGCGATTTTCCGTGATTATTCTTAAACTACGGACAAGGGCAAAACCTGCCAACGTGATGGCCTTGCAGTCGGCATGCATTATTTCCTGGATAATCCTGAAAGAGTTGGAAGACAAAATATAAAAAAATAGTCTTTGTACAAAAACACACACGATGATTTGTACATTCAAATTCATTTATAAAAATATTTCTCATTGTTTTTTAGATGAAAAATAACTTATTATTAATGTAAAACAAAATACGAGAACTTTGTCTGCACCTACTGTATGTGATTATATGTAACGGTATAATGTGAAAATAAAGTGTATATCCTATCTATTGTAGATATAGGCGAGAATCTGTGGTCCAATACATAGTATGCACTTATAGAACTTACATAACTGAATGAAATGCTATTATTGTAAATACTGTTAAACGTATTACATAGTTGAATCGGATGAATATATATGTGAATTGAACTGTTCACTCCTGACTTCTATTGATTAACCGGCCCATTTTCAGAAAACATGTCCATCTCCTCTAAGAAAATTTACGGAAGAGGAGCTATTGTTCTACTCTCCCATGAGCGCTGAGGATATCCGGTGGAACTTCGAGAAGTTTCTAATCGATCGTCAAGGTCGGCCCCTCTATCGATTCCATTCGAGCGTAACACCAGCGGAATTGGAGGACCATGTCAAATATGTGATCGACGCCAAAGTTTAATTTTGTAGTGATTTCCCCGTAGACAATTTTATCAACCTTCCACAAGAAAGAATAATTTATTCTGTGAATGACTTAGCGTTTGGGTGTTGTGATGCATTAATCGGGATGAGAGTCAATGACGAGGTCAGCCGCAATCAGCAATGATGGCTGACCTCTGATATGACGTCAGAATGAATGGGTGAAGTTTGTGCATTCGCTTCCCATTCATCATGGGCGTCTTCTCATCCTGTTAATACTGACCAGCAGAACACCACGAAGACATTTAATGTTTCACTTCCATTTTTAAGATATGAAACTGACTATTTTTTCGCCGGCGCTCTTAATTCGATTAGTAAGAATTGTATACTTCTTTTCTAAGGTGATTTAAAAATAAATAAATTTAAACTATATAGTATATATGAAATTTTGGTTTTGTGCAAATAATAAAAAATATAAATCAGCTTTTCACTACTACATAAAACGTCTCTACTGAATAATAATATAGGATCCAATCAAAATAAAGATTATAGTTCGGAGATTGTATAGGGGATGCCACAAATAAACTGGAAAAGTGTAGAAATCATAATGGTATGAGTTTGAATTTAAATGTAAAGCTTGCGAAAACGTCAAGCATTGATTTGTATGGATGAAAAAGTTGTAGATTTACAAAATGATGGTCGAGATATTTCATTTGTGGCTGTGGAGAAGAGTACTGCGAGTGATCTGGCAGGACAGGTAGACTAATGAATGGATCAAGATCATAATAGTGGAGTTGTAAAAGAAAAAAGGCTTGTTGGAGGTAGTCTTATTGAGGAAGTATGTTATCATTGGGAGAGAAGGTCGAGGTGATATTACTATGAGGGGGGGGGAGAGATTTAAATGGACTGATAGTATAAGAAATTGGATTAAAGGAACGAACAGTCCGATGAAGATGGCCTCTAACATGTCTAAGGCCCACTGAAATAGACTGAGTGCCAAACTTTGTTTAGTTCACAGCATTCTCAGCTTTAGAGAAATAAACTGCACTATTCAAAAATAATTCTAAAGAGCAATAAAAATAAACTAATTTGTTTAAGACATTATGGGTCTGTTTTAAAGCACAGACAGTCGTGAGACATAATTAATAGATAACAACGCTTCGAAGATGTATACACTGCTCAATAAATTCACTGTTCAAAATCGATGAGAAAGAATAAGATTATTATTTCCATTAAAGGTCAGCGAAGATTATCGCTTGCATGAGTAATCCCAGCATCCATTCCCAATGCGAGTTCTCCTCATCATACCAAACAGAGATGAAAGCCATAAGCGAAACACTGAACTGGCTGAACCACAAAAAAGAATGGACAACGTCACGGATAGCAAGTCGGGGCTGGGGAGCATCAGCTGGTTTAAGAGATGTGAAGACTAAAGGGGGTTATGCTAGTCCAGGTGTATAGGACGTTGGCGGATCTCGCTATAAGACCAGGTCGAGGATAAGGTTCATCTGGGTGTCTGGGAAAACGAGAAAGCAGTCTGCGTTATAGCAGGAGAAGCGACGAAGATAGAGCAGGAAGAAGTTGGATGGGATATGGACGTCGTGAAAGCCAAATTTTTAAACAAAAGCAAGCAGTAAAGCGATATCCATGAGTGGTTCAAAGAAAATCTACGGAGATTGAGAGCTCAGAAGGCAAAGGAAACGACTGTACAAGGAAGAATCTCTCAGCTTAAGGAGGTTCAGGATAGGCCACTTGCTGGAACTCAAAGCGCACAGAAGAAGGATCAGCTTGGGAGATGACGGCCGATGTGAAAATGTGGAGAGGAGGAAGAAGATACAGAACACGTCATGTTGAGGTGCCCCGGAACTGAGAAGACGGGAAGGCAAAAGGAGATTAGCGAGCTAGCGGATCTACTGTATGTTGAGAGCCCAGTTCGGCACAGAGCTTTCATAGAAACGGTTCCTATGTTGAGGAAGGTCCCGGTTGGACCCTTAATGCTCGCAACAACAAGGATACCAACAATATGCAGTAGACTCTGATAACCAAATAGTCAATAAATATGAAATGATGTTTTTGCACGTGCTATTTGGCCGTCCTTAGCGCTGTTATGATAACAGTCAGACTTGATACATTGTCATGGAGTATAATGGTGGTGCGAACCACGTACGATACTAGGGGACATCCTGCGGTTAGGGCATGTGTACAGTATGGTGTTCTGTGAAAGTTTTTTTTGGTTAATCATCCATAAATAATGCTGTAAAACGTTTGGGTATCGCACTGTATATGAGGGCTGCGGTGAGAACCTTTGTTCAAACTCATGTTAATCACACAGTGTCTTCTGATCGTGATATTAAACGGTTGAGCATCCCTTCTTACTCCCAGCTGTGTAATTTGATTTATAGTAAACAAAATTACAAAAGGTTGGCCAGAAGCTGCGTCTGAAGTCAGACCTAAGCTGGTCACCATATCGGATTTGAAATAGGGCACATGCCTAACCTTAACCCTAACCCTGCCCTAGTCTTTTGTTTTATGATTTTTTTTGTGAGAGGCTTCATTCTGCCTGAAACGGCCTTTTCACACCGTTTTTAGCCACCTTGACCTTGATCCCGACCCCGACCTCGGAGGACGATTTCGCCCCCTCTATGTTATCCACAGGTTTGAGGGGTCACCCATGCAAAGTTTCGGGTCGCTGGCACCAACGGTCTGGCCACCCACCCGGAACAAACAAACTCTGCCCTATAAAAACGGCCATTTCATACCGTTTTTAGCTACATTGACCTTGATCCCGATCTCTTGACATCGACGCCGACCTCGGAGGACGAACTCCCCCCCCCCCAGGTTACCTCCTAGGTAGTATGAAGGGGTCACCCATGCAAAGTTGCGGGTCGCTGGCACCAGCGGTCAGGCCACCCACCTAGAACAAACAAACTCTGCCTGATAAAAACGGCCATTTCATACCGTTTTTAGCTACATTGACCTTGATCCCGATCTCTTGACATCGACACCGACCTCGGAGGACGAACTCCCCCC
>JAUYWV010132635.1:0-11029 GCA_032274565.1 Nematoplana nigrocapitula
GGGAGGGACAAATCATTACTACTAATGTCAAAAAGACCAAAATAATTATTGTTGGTAATGGAGACAAAAACGAAAAGTTTACTATATATACAGTGAAGATATTGAGGTTGCTAAGAACTTCAACTGCCTCGGCTCATCGAGAAAGGTTTTGAGAAGAATAGGCACGATGAGCCTATGCAAGATTTAGAGTAACCACGCTGTCACTCGACGAACAAAGATGCGACTTGTGAACTCTCAAGTGTCGTTAGGATGAGATTTCATAGAAAGTAGAGTCTGTCAATTGAAAAGAAATGTTGAGTGAACACCGCAAGACACATACTCATTGAGATAAATACTACTGAAATCTTTGCAGTCAGTAGCATGTTGGAGGTTTGAACAGCGCTGTTTCCATTTTGTTAGGGCCTCATCATCCCTAAAACACGACGCCATTCAGCCTCGTACTGACGAGAGCTGCTGGTAAGACTGGGGAAGGGCCCTAACGTTTTTCGCAAAGACCTTGCTGAAATTGGTGTTGTCTTTTAGATAGTAATGGTCCTTGGATACACAACACTCGATCCCGATCCATATAGCTGTCCTCATTATACTACTTTCGTTTGCCGCACTGTGCGTCATCGGATCGGATTTTCCGAGCATATGCTCTTGCCTTCACAGGTTCTGTCCCAAAAAATCTCCACCCGACATTCGAGGGTCACCGATTTGCCCGTCCATGTGTCCACATCAGCCATCCATGCCCTCCTTGGTTGACCCTATCCTCGATGCCCTGGTACACAGCCATTTACAATGTTGTGAGCCAATTCCAATTCCTCCTGGTGCCTCGTAACGTGCCCAAACCATTTCACCTTCCTTTCTTTCACAATGTTTAGTATTGAATATTGCCGACCTGTCCTTCTCACTACCTCCTCCATCACTGAAATATTGGTTCGCCGATCCGTCTACTTGATTCCAGGGTTGTCTCTAATTGTATTGCAAGGTATCTCGAAGGCATTGATTCATTTTAAGAGTCCATGCCTCGCAGCCATACAAAGCTGTGGCCATTACAATTGCCAATATATATATATAATATATATATATATAGCTGACTGTGGCCAAACTGAACCTGATTTTCACTTCCTCTGTCGATCTGCCTGACTCGGTCACCATGCACCAGCCACCAGAGGTATTTGTAAGTTGTTACCTGCTCAAATTGGGTTCCTCCAACTGCAATGACCTCTTCAATCTTTTAGCTTGATTTGCCCGTCACTATACAGTATATAACAGTTTGTCCTTTACCGCAATGATTTCCATTCCGAATTTTCGTTATTTCACATTATTGACCAATGACTATAATTTTAAACCTGCGTATAGTGAATTAATAGGTGTACAATTTTCAAATATTATAGCTACACTCATATATACATATTCTTACGAGTTTGTATAAAAGCATTGTCAACAATACAGTCTTACTGCCTACTATCAACCTGTCAGGAAAGTAAATACAGTCCGAAATTCACCACGAAATCAAAAGTAGTCAACGAAAGGGGAAGCTAGAAGATAAACCCGAGTGTTCGTTTTGTCTAATTGTGTTAGGCCTCCTCCCGACGTCTTTGATGCGTCCAGTCAGCCGGGAGATCGAGGCCGCGCTACCCCCTGGCTACAATTTGAGCCCCGCAAAATTTGTTCGTCTTCCTGATGGTCGGGCATTAAATGGGTTATATTGAGTCCATTAAACTAGTCTTTGATTCCGAGATCGCTGTTCTGTCGGGCGGGGCGCTATTGTTGCTAAGTGGATGCCAGTCGAATCTCGTCCATCGCCCACTTACTCCGACTAATTCACTTTAGCCAAGGCGGGCCAATATTTCAATAAACATTAAGATCAGAGGCTGCTTGAGTGACGTCTTTAACATCTCGATCGCGCCGCTGCACGTCTCCCTATATCCCAACAGCAGTCTGCCCGCCTGCCTGCAATCCTCAAAGCCGAAGCTGCTCTGGCACTTTTTGCGTCGATTAGTCTTGGACGAGCTCTTAGGACCTTTAATGAAGACACTGGGGGGCATTTTCAGGCAAGATGCGAAGGTGCTCTCAGCCCATTACCTTCCTCTGTCGCGTCTATTTAACTTCTCTGAGGTGAAATCGAAACGCTAATTTCCCGTGAAAAACGGGGTGTTTAAACTTTGATGAAAAAGACGCGGTTTTCCCTCGTAAGAGGGCTCTCCATAATAAAAAAGTTGTAGTTTTAAAAAACGAACAATTTAGGTCAGTCTTCTAGAATATATTTTTTGTCAATATTTCCGAAGAAACTCGGAAGCTCAAAGAGACTTTGGCGGTCCGAGTAATTTGTGAAAATATTCTGCAGGCAAGAATATTAAACGCGTCCACTATAGTTTGGAATGTCACCAAAAAATATCACTTGCAATAAATGTTAAAATAGCATTTGTTTAAGGACGGGCAGCGCGCTGCGCGAGGGCTTCATTGGCGCGGGCTTGAGACGTTCGTGCAGCGTTTGTTTGATGACGGACAGTGTGTTGTGCGAGGGTTTCGCAGTTGCGTTCGTGGAATGCCGACGCGCAATTGTTTTTGAAGGCGAGCAGTGTGTTGTGTCGTTTCATCGTTTCGATGCACTCTCATTCTCTTGGCAGCCCGTGGACTGGGAGCCATTAGTTGATTTTCTAATCTTTTCTTTGGCATTTTGTCGGGAATTACAATCACTTTATAATTCCAATGTAATGTTATTTCCAAGTCTGCTTGTATCAAATCGATCAATAAATCAATAATGACAAATGCAATATGACTGTGGTCAGTGGTGATTTCACTGCATGCGACGTGAGGTGTTCTTTATGTCCACGAAATTTCATAATATTGCATATCAAAAACAGGTATAAAAGTGACGTATAGTCTTGGTAGGCACAAAAGGGCCTAAAACGAAACCAGCGGCACCCACACATATGAAAATAAAAAACACATAATGGCCCCGCCCCGCCATTCCAAAGTGCGTGTACTCATAATTTCAGCTCCATTGATGGTCTATTTAACCAATAGCTGCAATGCGAAATCAATATATAGTACAGAATAAGAGACTTTTAAAGAAAAAATAGAATCCGACAGCGGTTTTTGTTAAGTAGATGTTTGTTTGCTGCTTGTTAGTTATGCTGTATGTTGATCAATTGTTGTTGACCACACGTATAAGACGTGAGCACTACGCTAAAATCATGCAACTTCATTTGCAAAATTATAAGACAAGAAGCTTTCATTTCCTCCCGGGCAACGCCTGCAGGGATACCAGCTATAGATTAATAACTTCCATTACGCAGCTAGCGAGCGTATTATGATTATTTTGCACAATGATTGTTCTACGTTTAAAAGCAACTTTTAGTATTTCTGAAAGTGTTTTGCCGGCAAAGAGTAGCGTATTAATTGCAATACGGAACTTGATGGACGCACCTGTAGAGTAAATCAGGTTTGAACCAGATTTAAAAACGACTCAATTTTACAAGTGTTTGCCCGAAAACCATCTGTCCGCATAACTATATGGACAATAATAAACATTAAATATATTTTTTGTAAAATTTGACAACTCCGTATTTAGAGTTGATATACGATAACAAAATTAACCATAAGATATATGTCATATATTTCAATGAAACATCTGAAATACACATAAGCAATATAGTGTAATATAACATAAATCTACATCAATGGAAATTTTTACAAAAGATGGGAGATAAAGTCTAGATCGCAGTTATCATATTTCACACCGATTAACGGAGTTCTGCAGTTTGGCGCACATATCCGAATCATATTTGAAGGACTGAAAATAAAAAAGTTACAAATGTTTAATATTCCGGTTACAGAGCGTAGGCTACTAACAGTAGTAAATAGTGCATACAACTTAGAAATTTGCCAAATGTAAAAATCGTGGCTGTGAAAAACGTTATTTCATTTAGGTCGTGCGGTACTTAAAATTTAGCAGTGAATTTGGAGATCAATTTACGAGCTCCTAAAATCATCGACTAAAACTCTTTATCTTATTGGTTCTCTTTTGCTAAATTCAGCCGCAATAAAGATTAGCTGCCGGTAAATTTAGGAGCGGTTAGCAGTTTTACGAAACAGATTAATCCACTCGGCACGAGATGGCTTGGATATGGCGATTCATGAGGCGGTGGAGATAAGAGTGAGGAGCCAATCTCTCAATGTTTCTCTAACAAATAACGGTGATTCCTTTTTTTCTAAAAGTGCTCTCCTAACAGTTTTAATGTTTTGTTCATATTATTGCTTTCTTGTCTGATGACCTTGTAGCCGCATTGTTTAAAATTTTGGCTTGATAATTTTCATTCTCCGAACTGTGGACATGTACTGTCATATGTCTTTGCTAATTTCACAGATTTCAATTCCTCACTTATGTCAACAGCAGAAAGTTCAATCGTTTTAGCGAATTATGTACATAATATACAGTATAAATAGGCAAATACAAAACTAACTCGAATTAACTAATAGTAGAATCTGCACATCATTAAAGGCATAATAGAGACCGTTTACAAAATTCCTTAAACAAACGCTCAAATGCAGCAGAGCCAATGAGAAATGTAAACCAATGCTGAAGAGGTACCGGTGTTATTATTATTATAAACAACAGTTTGTTTACCTTTGAATAATATTCTTTAGCCTTATCTTCATCTTTCCGAATACCGTGTCCCTTATGAAGACATCGAGCCATGACGAAAGCGGCCAGAGACAAACCCTTCCTGACGTAGGCCGACAGGCAGCCAGTATCTTGCGAGATGCTATCCACATCATCTAATTGCATCAATCTACAATAAATGGGAGATACTTATTAACAATATATTGCAGAAATTCGTATTACGGTCATTGTATCGTTTCGTCACTATAGGGGAAAAGCAAGAGTCCCTTTGTATTTCTTCTCCTAGTCAACGACTTGGATGTCAATTTGAAGTACGTGGATGACTCTACTGCTGTAGAAATTGTGAAACAACCAGAATTGTCCCGCGTGCAACAGAGAGCTAAAGAAATTTTCCTCTGGACCAAGTTAAACAATATGAAACTGAACGCTTAAAAACACAAGATCTCCAAATTTCTTTAAAAAAGGATTACACGCGTGGTCTACTCTGGAAATTGAGGGAACGAAAATCCCTCTAGTAACATCTGTGAAGCTTCTAGGGGTTCATGTCAACTCAACCCCAACATATGACACTCACGTAAGTGAAATGGTACGGAAAGCGAGCAAACGTATTTACATGTACTAATTCATTATGCTAAAAGATCAGGTGTCCGGGACCACAAGATAGTCAGAATTTACTGCGCCTTGAACAGACAGATCCAGGAATATGCGAGTCCTTCCTGGCACACTTCTCTGATGAAGTCACCACAGAAACATACTGATTGAGAGGGTGAAGAAGCGAGTCTTGAAAGCTCCCCGATCTAGATACCCGCCGTGAACAGTTGTGTAAAACCTTTTCTCGTGAAATAAAACTGCGAAACCCTCTTTTCCAGACCCTGTTACAGTAGACTATCGTAAAAAAGATATCCCAGTTTTGTTGCGGCATAGGCTGTTCTTTCTTGTTATAGGTGCAGAACTCAAAGATTATACTGAACAGTTTGATTCCCTGTGGAATTATGCATGAATGGTGATGTACAAGTAACATCAGATAGTTGATCTTCTTTCAATTATTTCGCATAAAATATAAGACAGATATGAATAAAAATTATATTAAAATGTGCGCTTGGATGAGAGCTACAATAATACATAACTTATAGCAGCATAACTTAAATAATAAAAACGTTTTTCCGATAACGACTTTACCTAGTTTTTATAACACGCTGCTAAACTCTACAGTCGCAGCGACTGAGTGAGACGAGCGAAATCATCCAGGGAAAAATGTGTGCCGCCAGCTCTATTGTTAACTGGCGTCTATTTCCAATCTAGTTCTAATAGTTATATATCTATTAGCTCACTGGCCGGCCGAGAGGCTTCTGACATCGTCAGGCCCCTTATTCTAGTATATTATTTACAAAATTTGGGTCACTTATTCCTAATTAACTTGAAACAATTAAATTTGAAGAGTTCACAAGCTATTAAATGACCTATGGAGTTTCCTCATACAGTTATTAACTATCTTCTGTCCACCTTCTACACTGATTTATTATGCACCAGATATATATAAGTTAACCATTTACTGGAATTCTCATTTTCGATGTAATGGCTTTTGAAGTGTTGTGGACAGGCTGCTTCATAACATAAATTCATGTAAGGTCACTCAAATCACTTGATTGAGTGTCTCTCTGATTTATACAGATACTTCGGAAAATTAAATACTAACTAAGAACAATCAAAAGTAATGATAAGTATTCATTTCATTATTAGAACTTTTGTTTTCTATAATGTGCAATTTATGTGCTCGAATCCCTGTATTTCTGCTCCTTGAATAAATTACAGCCTCAGTGTAATGATGCATAAACAAGAAATGTGGCTGTCATTCAATTTTCCTGTTCTTGCAGAATGTTTTTGACCTCTACAACTTTCTTTTGGGCCCCAAAAACATCTAACCATCGTAACTTGTCTCTGACCTTCTTAATTGGATGTGTGTCAATAAAAAGTGTGAAAAAGTTTCTGATGATCACAAACTACATCATCTTAGTCAGAATAGTGAGAGTATATCGTCGATTGTACACGATGGCACCCGAAACAAAACTGCATGTTCCTGGGCAGTTTATACAAACACTTACGTGTGATGACGTTCGCCTTTTAGCCTCCACAAACTTGTGAAACCAATCATTTGTATAAAGACAGAGTCTATGACTTACTCGGTAAACACCTCAAATTCATCCCATTGCTAGAGAAGAGCGGCAAGCAGATGCGTCTTAGTTGATCTTACCAAATAGACAATCTGCTTTCTAGTAACAGTGCTTCTCTGGCGATATTTGGTTACAATGGATAGGAGTCTATTTTGTGGGATATTGAACTGGTGATATCTGGTATGTTGCAGATACGCTAGCTGAAATTAGCAAACTAGTGTCTCATTTTTGTCTGAAACATAGTGTACAGAGGTACATTGTTGTTGTTTCAGATCCACCCAAAGTGCATTATTTGTTGACACTAACCTAGCGACCAGGAGCAGGGGGCAGCATGCTCGAGCAATCGTCCAGCGACGAAGACGATTATGACAACGGCTTCTCCGTTGCCGGCGGCTACGGTGGTGCGGGTGGTCTCGCATCGAGCGCCGCTGCGGATAGTCTCAGGTACGTCCAGTCACCCTGTTCCCCCGAGGACACTGAACTGCAGGAGGAGGAGTCGGAGGTGTTCGGGAATTCTTCGAGGCAGAGCTCATACACCCGCTCCCACTCGCACCATGACTACGCGACTCAGCAGCAGCACAAAAAGCATTCCTATGATCACCAATCGGTGTCGTACACCCCGGGGATGCATTTGTCCGACTCCTCGTCACGTTCAGATTTGAGGACTACCACCAACTCGTATAAACGGTACAACCTCTGTTGGTTGGCTTTTGGCCTACCCTCCGTCGTCGTCTCGATGTTGCCTGGCACGAGGCTTCTTCATACCTACGTGTTCCTAGCCGATATCGATATATATATATATATATAGCAAAGTTGCTTTGATTCAGTTTTTATTAACCAATATATTAAACGGATCATATATATTCTGTTTCACATTTGAAAGATAAATTGAAGAACGATCAAGCTACTGGATAACAATAACCTTAATTGGTAGTGCGACATGTCTAAAAACAGTTCCCATCAGTTCCTGGCCGAAAGATGAAATAGTAAATTGTTATGTGTACACAAATTAACAACTGCAAAGGAGAGACAAATACTTGATTATATGGCTTGCCGCTAACAACATTTAGTGGAATAAATTGAAACGCCTAGGCAGGGCGCTGGCTGTGAATCCCAAATTTTCCCGGTCAACTCTATCTAGTACACGACTAGTTTCGTCCTGATTGGGACTAAAAAAATAGTTTCACCACAACAGCTTTAATGGCATCCTGCCATCACAGTGCAATAACAAAGTCATTTGCATATAAAATTTGGGATCTGCAGCCAGCCCCCTTGCCTAGGGTTTAAACCATTTGCATTTATTAGTTGCTGTTCGTTGACAGCTAACCCTCTCTGACATACGTAAGTAGCATTGGTACCACAGAATTGACCTATTTTCAGAGCGATGGCGTTGTTAAATATTTGGAAGATGGAAAAGTATTCCGTTTTCTACAGTCGAACAGTCATCGTCAACTACATTGCTGAAGACCTAGGAAACAGTTGGAGTACGTTCAGACCGATTTTGGGCAAGCATTATGGTGTCTGTGTGCTGTAAAACGGGAGGAGGAGGAGTGGAAAAATCCTCCTTTGCTCAGTAGTCTTCCAGTGAACGGTATCCAAGGACTCTCATGGCCAAGTCACTGACCTGATTCAAACTTATTTGAGCATGTATGGGCCATAATTGACCGAGTAGTAAGAAGACATTCAATACAATTGGTGTGCAATCGAGAGCTACTCCATGCTTTGCATAGAAATCGTGGTGTGATATCCTGAAGACAAATTTTCATGCCACAGAGTGTCAGAGCGTTTAAAGTAGGTTTTGACAAATCAGCTGAGTACTGCTATACACTGTGCTTATGTCGGAACTTCCATTTTCCTTAAATATTAATTTAACTGATTGCGGTGGTAATTGTTAGTTAATCAAATTTTTCTCTAAGTGGATGTTGGTAATTTTTACATTTTTGGCCTGTCTGATCACGGAACGGGTTTCACAAATATGTCGCCAATTAAGTGATTCTTGATGTGAGCCAGTACCTTGCCATCTCCTCTATATTTATCTTTCAACCTCGTCACTTTACGTTGCCGTCTTTATTTCGTCATGTACTGTATATACAGCGCTGGTAAAGAGTCATTGCCAACAGATATGTCAAAGCGTAAATTGTTTCATTTTTCTGGCCTTGGCATTCGTCCATTTATTCCTTCATTCGTTTTCAGCTTTCACTTCGCTTTATTATTCGTGAGAATAGCGATGTGGATTTCTCACCTAATCAAGATGGACGGTGATTTTTCTACCAGCACTGTATATCCTTGTATGGTAGACAGCCGCTCTCTATATCCAAATGCGATCGTTGTCATTTTTTCCGTTTTACTGTCCGTGTCTCTAATCTGGCTTCTGCAATGATGAGTTTATGGATAGGTTAAAGGTTTTGAGGTTCCGATTAAAATAAAATTCAATTCTGCGCAATTCTACTTCATGGGGTGGGGTGGGGTGACAGCGACGGGATAAACGCCGGCACATGATCATTCTATAGCTTGCTGTTTGACAGATGTGGTGTAACGCAGTAAAATCTTTACATTTACCCGACCTTCCACTCAGCATACTGTACCACTTAGTAATCGGATATGACATTAACTCGAACTAAATATATATTTGTACGTATTGCTTCAAGCTGTATTCACTCACAAAGCCCCCAAAGTGCATATTTTTTATTAGTGATCGTTTTATGACAGCAAAAATAAAAAGGATAGTAGTATTACTTTCCTACTAGTATAGCTAATCTATTGTCCCTTTTTGTTGGTCAAGGTGGCAGTGGCGTCTTCATTTCTGACTCTCTCTATACCTGCAACTGCCACCTTGAACTCTTCTTTTCCGGCGTTATCTCATGCTCCACCTTTGCTGATGAGTTACCTGGACTTGTTTCCACTGTCTCTTGGACCCTTTTCCACCACGTTAAATCTCATTCCCCCCTCTTTAGTTTCACTTCAATTCTCTCTCCCTCTCTCTTTTGTCTTAAGCCTTTCTACTCAAATCTGCCCTTCCTCTCTCAGGTTTCCTTTTCCTCCGTCGGATACTCTTTAAGCACCCTCTGCTCACTTTCCTTTGTTTGCATTTCGTGGGTTCTCGGTACTAAGATCTTCCGGGCAATGAACTGACGAACGGGAAAGCTACACTCGTCTAGTGGCGCTTTTTCCGTCAGTGCTTCCATTTCACCCTGAGATACATTGAGTCACTCCCGCAGTCACTTCAGTGATCACTTCCCCCTCATTGTCCCCTTTCTTCATGGCATCTTCTTTTGTCTCTTCTACAGCGAGTCTCCCTCCCCAAGTTCTTCTCCACCTCCCTTATTGTCTCTTACCTTCATCACGTCTTCTGCTTGTCCCTCCGGTGGTCAGTCTTCTTCAATGTATCCTCTTGTCATCTTCACTGTCCGGTTGTCTTGACTTCAGATGGCACGTCGTCAGCGGTCGTTCGAAATCTGCAGCTGGTCGCTGCTCTACTGGCCTTTCCTCTCATCTCACCAGTACTTCTACCATTCTGTGTTTCTGCTATATGGCTTGCCTGTCTGCTGTATATGCTCGACTAAATCGACGGTCAATTTTTCACTAAAATTCAGTAGCATCTGAATTAAATTTACTGGATTGAACTTACAGGAAGGCATGGGCGTAGCCAGGGGGGAGGATGACTTGGGTGACGTCACCGAAGTTCCGCTCAAAACAGTTTTGGGTGACGAGTCCCTCTTACATTAGTTCTATACATATTATTTTAGGCTGAGGTAAAATATCGATCGGTTAAGACATAAAATCGAGTTACTGAAATACGCCTCAGAGTAGACAAGCAAAGAAGATATCTATAAATTTTTCGATAGAGTTTTTTTTATTTGTTTTAAAAGTCTAATTTTCTAATTTCCACTATTTTGGCGGATGAGGTTAATCTCATAACAAAGAGCAGTTGGCTTTATTTATCAGATTTGTCGATGCTGGAAAAAATATCCGTGAAGAATTCGTCAGATTCTCACTAATGGATCGAATAACTGGGGCTTCAATTGCTAAGGAAATTCTTGTGGTCCTTAAAAATTTGAATCTGGATCCAAAAAATATCCGAGGCCAAGGATACGATTGAGCAGCAAATATGTTTTCTTCAAGGGTCGATATGCAATCAATCATACGAAAAGAATCACCTCTCTGGCCCAAGGGTGAAAAGGCGGCCCTCCATCAACTCCGGACGAACCACTGTCCGTTCCTTCGGTACACCATGTACCGATGG
>JAUYWV010132646.1:0-11027 GCA_032274565.1 Nematoplana nigrocapitula
ATAGTTTTTTTATTTATATATTGCCTCTAAATGAAGTCCGTCTTCCCTCCCCCATCTCTGTCCTCTTTGTGTAGACTTACAATCAACGCAAGAATCTCGAGTACACCTGCCACACGTCCTTCTTCGTGTGCATTGTGGTTGTCCAATGGGCCGATCTTCTCATCTGCAAAACCCGTCGTAACTCCATTATCCACCAAGGCATGTGGAATCACCACATGACTTTCGGTCTCTTTTTCGAGACTACTTTGGCCGCTTTCTTGACCTACTGTCCGGGCCTCGACCAGGGCCTGCGAATGATGCCGCTCAGGTGAGAGAGCAGTTGTAACTTGAGGACAGTTCGAGGAAATGTTTTCTGAGGAGACGGAAGTTGTGGAGGCGGTAGAACGGATCGTATGGATCCTGGTGATTTAAGTGCTACATCTGAAGGTTGTTGCGTATCCATCACCATATTGGACAAAGTACCGATAACTTTTTTGTGTTTTTGTTTCGTCCTACAAAGTATGCATGGATTAGTTTGAATTTAAACTTGTTATCAACATAATTCAGATAAGCAGGCAGGTATTAAAGTATCATTGCATCTCTATAAACGGGTCTGTCGAGAGAAAGAGAAGCACGGGGTTGTCGCGTGTATATAAATTTCATAATTAACTGGAATACGTGTGTCGTTTTGGTAAGCTCGTCATCCTAGTGGTGGATAACAAGATATATGTTGTACAGAATGGAGACAATATAAACATACGTTGGAACTCGTTACTCAAAGATGAATAGAAATGAATAGTGTATCGTAGTCTCTATCCTGATAAAAGTGAAATCTTTTGGCAGCAATTGATCTATTCTACTATACTAGAAATTGTATATTTTAAGATGTATAAACTGCAATTTTATTGATCTGGAGTTGCGCTCACTATTTCCCACATGCTTAAATGTTGAAGTTTCAACATTTATAAATATCCCGATTAACTTGTGAAGTGTTAGTTTCAGTTTTTTCGAAGAAAAGCTCGGCACCCCTGAAAGGAGGGGACGAGAACGCATAATTGAACTTACCGGTCCTTGTCTTGTCTTGTCTTATTCCCGGTCAGGGGGGCGCATCAGCACCCCAATCCCCTTACCGGTTGAGTTGCATGCCATCTGGAGATACAAGGCGTTTTAAGCGAACATATGCTAAGCATTTCAGTGTAATTCCCGATTAAGACGCTTCATTGCGACATTCACTAACTATAAAAGTTATTCAAATCTTTCCAACTATATTATTAATTTTGAGTTTGATCAGAAATAGAGCTAGAATTTATTTATTTTGTATTATTTTAGATTCACTTGGTGGCTACCGGGCATTCCTTTCAGTCTTGCTATTTTCACCTACGACGAAGTCCGCAAGTATCTTCTCCGGCGCCACGGTCCTGGTTCATGGCTGGAGAGAGAAACCTATTATTAGTCCCACATCTTCCAGTGATAGTCTTGGTGTGAATCGTGTTCTTTAGCCGTTTTCTCAATTGTAGTTATTCATTGTTTGAATTACAATCCTAGTCTGTGATTTTCTTAATTCTAAAAATCCACATACATCCTTGTATACAGTAGTAAGTTGATGCAGGAGCTTCCAAGGGGGGCACTAGCATAAGTAAATATACAAATAATAATTTTCAAGAAAATGCTCGAAATTTACACGACACAAAAATAAGCAAGTAACTGCCATATATTAGCTATTTATTTAATACAAAATAATGCAGACGTGTTTTTACGAACTAATAGATTAATGTGATTTGTTAATGGAAATATGTGAATGGCTTTTGTTAACAACAACGTCAATGTCTAACATTATATCCTTACAAGGAGAGAAGAGCGTTCGTCCGAACTGT
Source organism: Nematoplana nigrocapitula (assembly GCA_032274565.1). Classification (NCBI taxonomy): domain Eukaryota; kingdom Metazoa; phylum Platyhelminthes; order Proseriata; family Nematoplanidae; genus Nematoplana; species Nematoplana nigrocapitula. The sequence goes on from JAUYWV010132646.1 coordinate 1,854, forward strand.
TAGACATTACGGGAAGCTGATTCGTTTTCCCACCCAACGATGGCTTCTGACATATACACATAATTAAAAGGTAATGTAACCAATATTGAATATTGGAGAACATGACTATTACTTGTCTGTATCGTTTCACATACATGTCCGTTGTACCGTCCTTCAATCTCCTAAATGTTTTCCATCGACGAATCTCTTGGGAAATGATGGTTTTTCAGGCAACGCAACGCCGATCTTTGGAAATCTGAATATTATATATGATGTATTTCCTCTTGGACCTTTCCTACTAAGTGAATCTTTTGCCTGTTTGTTAATACAATACCACTAAAGGTTATCTCAAGTAGCTGGGATTATTTTAGTCCTAGATTTCTTTAAATAATCTGGCGAATGCGATAAATTAACATATGTATGACGGTAAAGAAATTTAATTATAAATTTAGGACGTGTATCATTTTCACATTTTCCTCATCCGTGGTGCACAATTCTTAGTCGTTCCATTTTTTACCTCTCTCACCTTGCAATCTAGGTTTCAGTGATGCATAGAGCGACTGCGCATGCTTTTATTTCGTGCTTTGTGTCTGTCACTTTGCTCATTCCGACTCTTCGTTTTCTTTTTCTTTGTCTCATCGTGTATTAGTTGCCTCGAATAGTACCGCCATTTTCGTGCTTTTCCCTCGCTCCACCCTTTCCAAACTCGAACTTATTTCGCACTCGACGCCGTAAGTCTGACTATATCACCGAATAGTTGTTATTTTTATGTTGCTATAGGTTTGTGAATTTATTTTTTGCGATCACTTTTTCTCTAGATCAATCACACAGCTCAAATATGCTTGTGTATACCTCGGCGGGCTTTGTTTTTTCGCCCTGCCTGTAGATACCTGCCAGTCGGTGTTAAGCTTTGCGACTGACTACTATACTTGCAGCGCATTTCGCACCAATGTGAACTTGTCCGCTTTTGTGTTCAGATTCATTGGAGTGTATTTGTTTTTAGCTATCTTTAGATAGCCATTCGTTTATTAATACTTTGAACAATCCATGGTAGATTTCTAGAGGTATTTCCATTACGTATCGCTTGTATTATCCCTAGACTAGTGTTTTTTTTACAGTTTTAGGCAATACATAGCTCTTTTAAAATGAATGATATCAAAGAATGCACTTACATTCTATAATTGTGCAATTGAGGTGAAATTCCCGAATTGACTAATTTAGCTATTACTGCAAAATAGGCTTTTATTCTTTTTGTTCCTTCACTAAACTTGTTACATTTTATGTGCAATTGTTTTCCAGATTTTAGCAAATATACACATGAAGTACCATTGCTGCTTATTCTTTCGTATACTTTCAAAACCAAAGTCTCAACAAAAGCGTAAAGATGCTTCCAGTGTGATTCGAAAGCGACTATTCAATTTACTAATAAATACTGATTTATAAGCGTACTTGCGAATCACTTGCAACCAGCGGCAAACCAAATACAACCCGCTCATAATTTTGGTCTACCAATGTGAGAAAGCGCGCACGAAATTGGGTGAAGCTAGAGGCGCTTACAAAATCATGTTTTATAAATGCCCTCTGCCAACTTGAGAATTTTAGTTGCTTCGTACCTTTCGCAACTGACCTAAGGCTTCAATAGTAATCGTTAATTCATTCGATAGAAATGTATATAAAAATATCTAGCACTATAGTTACTGTGTTACTCGTCGATATACAACTTCGGGCAAAGTATCATTACTGTTTTGTGTTGAGAGAACCCGCTAAAGTTACGAAGAGGGTGTCAATCTGCACGGACTATATCCAGTGATAATGCTTGTTTGGTGCGTACTCTGCATTGGCCTCTAAGATTCTGTTTCGTTATAGTTTGATCCAAATGACTGCAAGTTACTATGCAGTTATTGTTTAAAAAAAAATTATCGCATACCCCAGGACTAATTAAACTGGGTTGACTTTTTATTTCAATTATTTGTACTATAAGGTACAATAAATTAACTGGGATAACCTGCATATTCAGTATAGTCTCCCCGTTGGTTCAGCTCCCGTTTAGTCACCATTTTTCCTCTATTTCACTCGTTCTTCAGTCCGATGGCATTTATATCTAATAATTTCTATCTTTAGTGTGTAACTTACTATGTTTACATCTTAAATCAAGATCTTTCCGATCACACTGTTTTTTTAACTGAATGTGTGTCTCTGTCAATACACTTAATACAACCCATCTGCCCAATAATCAATTGTTTTTTGTAATAGTTTCCCTTATTTCAAGCTAAATAACTATGATTTACTTAGAAAAAAACATAGCTCATATGCATGTCAAAACAGATAATAGTGTAAATACTATTTTGTATTTTTACAGACTGTATAAACCAAAATATGTATACATATATGAAAGACAAGTACGCATCAACTGAGAGTTAACAAAAATATACACAAAAATAGTAGAGTGGGCAGAATGACTATTTGAAAGTTCATTTTTTTATTATTTAAGCAGACATAAATACATGATATATTACCGACTTAAAATAAAACCGTGTAGTGATTCAGACGTCGCGTCGTGTTGTCGCTTTGTATTAAATGTTTAAAAATTTCTACTCTTATAAAAAATACGTTTAAAACATTTCAATACTTTCAAGTAGCATTTAATTATATAAATAAATCTTGCAAAGGCATAGTAGACTAGCGAAGTCTTACTACAGGTAATTCTGCGTATGATGAATTTCAAAAGACCAGTCAAGTTTTTTCTATATAGTAAATATTCTGTATATATATATTAACTAAACAAAATACATTGATATCAAATAAATTGCATCCAACTGATATATGTAAACACGTATTAATACTTGTTTATGATCTAACGTCTGCATAGAGTTATTTTTTCACAATTGTCTGCCTTTCTTCTCCGTGACAGCATTCCAGAGCCAGAATCTGTGCTACTATTTTGCAATCAGCAGAAAAATCATTGAAAGGGTTATAAATTCAGATTGCAAATTAATATTCTCTTCGAAATAGGTAAAATTTCAGATATCCTGAAATTTCCATTCATTTTTCTAGTTTACTTCCTTCCATATGTACGAATGTATTGGTATTTACATAACAGTGCTTTGTTCTCATAATCATTTACACTACACTCAATTTATATTAAAACAAGTTATCTTGTTCAGTCACCTCGAAAATATTAGCGCATATACAGTGGCGCAGATACAGGGGCAATAGAATCTCCTCAATCAGATGTTTTCAAAATAACTTGTAAAAACTGTATATCGCCAACTCGGACTATACCCCCAAAGTCTCAAGCTGCTTTTGGTAATATGTCTGTGAGAGTCAACATGACATGTCTTTACCTGCCGTCACCTTTCGCTTTGTTTCAACCGAAGGTACATATTATATTGATTTCAAAAAAGCGAAAGCACGCTGATCGTAGGATTATAACTATACATTAATGGCGCGCGAGTAGGGACAATAGATTTACAGGTATATCACCCACTGACTGGGTTAGAAAGTCAATAGACATTTATACAAAGTATATATACAAAACATTGACAAAAAATGAATAAATCCATAAATAGAGGCGTATTCGCCCTTGTAATATCTATAACTAGAAGTGACCTTACAGTATGTCAGACACCCACGCCATGATCGTATAGGATTGGTCGAACAGGTGGATAGTGGTAAATCTTTGTCAGTGGATCTAGTGGTGGAGGATGGCCAGACTCCTGCTGGGGCGTAGGATTCACATAACCGATCTGATGGTCACTAATGTAACTGTAGTGGGGATGCAAGGAGGCCGCCTCATTGGCCCGTCTCAAATCGCGCCGTTTGATGAAGTAAATGAGAATGACCACGACGGAGAGAAAAAGGCAGGCCACAGCCACTGGAACAACTATGTAGACAGTTTGAAATAGTTTACTGGGTGTTCTCAAAAGTCGATGAGAATGCGAATCTTCAAGGTCATCCTGACCAATGTCAACAGCCGGCATGGCGGTGGTGCGACGATTGAGATGAATTAATTGGCGATGATGCCTGTACGGGTTGCTTTTCTGGGTTGCAGATGACGAGCCGTTTGTCTTCACGTAACGCGGTGCTGCAATTAAATGCAGAATATTTTACATGCTCAGCTCAAGAGGAGACCTAGTTAGATGGAATATGATAATTAGACATTCCTCTACGCACGTACCCATATAGTGCCTTTACAGTTAGGCTAAGATATCCTCGAAATGTGAAACAATCGAGACCTGATAACAATTAATTGTCTCTCTATATCTATATCCTCCTAAGAAGTAGTAGTCCCGGAGTTGAAATTTGTAATCTCAATGAAATTTAGTGAAGTTAAAGAACAAATTACACCGCAGTGAAATCCCCACTGACCAATCATATTGCATTTGTCATAATTGATATTTTGAATGATTTGATTGTAGCACATTATGCGCAACATCTCCAAATTTACATTACTGATGGGGCAAAATTTGTCCGATTTGTGTATAACTTAAACATGAAGTATATTTCTGAAGATCAGAACAATCGATTTATTGATTATTTGCCGACAGATTGTTTCTCAACGAAGCATTGATATTTAACAAATAATAAACGTTTATTTAAGTGGAATGCAAATTGAAAAACAAAACGTAGGAACATATAAATTAAAGCCAGGAGTACATTTATAAAGCTCAGCGAGAATGAATAACGTTATATAATATTGTACACTTGGGAAAAAAGAGTTTAGTCTGCGATTGGCACGAGAGAAGGGGATCAGAAAACGTCCAGTAGGTGACTTATTTGGCAACCAACAAGTGGTGGTCAGGAGTATATGATTTTCAGAAGCTTAATTGACTGAGAAATACGCCGCTCAGATAGCGAAGGTAGACAGTCTGAAGAGCAACCAGTTCCACAAAAAAATTGTTGTTTTCACTTATAATTAGATGAACTAATACATATGGGGGTCATCTACACTTTAGAGGCCTATAGCAGACCCCCTGTGGAGGTAACAACGATAAAACTATTATTAAAAGATGTTAAACATAAAGTTAGGAAAAGTCATAAAAGCTGGAGATCACGCGATTTTTCAACTAACAATGGTAGCAAATATAAAACGGGGGGGGGGGTCGATTCGCCAGGTATGGATAGGATTAGGGAAAATATGATATTATCGCATGATATAGTTAAAAACATTTTTTTAAAATGATGTATAGAAAATTTTACTTTTTCACTGATTTAAATTTACGGAAATGTGTTTTTAGAAATAAAAAGTATAAATCTAAAATAATAGTGTAAGCAGTATAAGGATTCAATAATTTTTTTGATAATGTGTAGGACCACAGTCTCTCTAACACTTCCTTTTTGCTGAGTATATTTTTTCGTCAAGTGGTCTCGGGTTATACGCTGCTCAATAAAAGAGGTCAATCTTTCATATTCTCTGCAATCAGATCCTATGTAATTGTAGCTAAAGCCACGTTCCACCATCATGACTGAAGGAAAGCACCACGTAAATGGAGTATAGTAGCTCCTGTCGCAGAACTCCATAAACATATCCAATCGATGATCTTGTAATAACAGACCATACAAAAAATGTTCAGTGGTATCAGATAAAATTCTGTAATTTTTCAACAAAAAAAATTTCCAGTGTTTTTTTTTAAATCGCTGGACACATCTCATGACTTATTATCCTCTTACCGATGGTCACTGCTGACAGACTGTCCAATCGCAGATCCATATCTGTGTTGCACCATTGTTTCGAGCAACACCTAGTTACCGGCCACATGTCGAAGGAGGCTTTGGGGTCGGGGAGGATATTGCAGGTGACTAGTTCACGGGTGTCAATGCAGCCCCGAAAAGTGGCTCTATAGTGACCCGGTCGGCCGGGAGTTCGCTCGAACTCCACATAGCAGCGATGCGGGGCCCGACAATATGACTGCTTTGAGTACTGGCAGTCTGGCGTGTTGCAGTAGCAGAACACCTCACCTGGAAGGCAGTTTTGGAAACAGGGGAGCAATCGATACATTAATTAGGCGAGTAAACTATACGCTTTCAATAACAATTTGAACCGAAATAAGATTACATTGAGCTAATGAAAAATTAAAAGTAGCAAAAGCAAAAATACTTTGATTTAATGAAAACTTTAAATGAGTAAACACCTAATGCATTTGTTGAACAAAAAGAATCACAGCAAAACAATACATTTGTATATTTTCATATCTTTTATCTCCAAACGGCTAATCTTCTTCAAATTGCCGCTTTGCTACGGAGCTCTTGGTTATACACCAATAAACGCATGATGAAAACTGGTCATAGCGTATTTGACGATTTCTTCAAATTTAAGGTTTGTCACATCACATTGAAATTTAACTCTGTAAAGTCATTTTCAGCATAAAAAATGAGAACAGCTTCATTTGGGATTAAATTGCGGTGAGTATATGGGGTCAAAGTGAAGTATCCTCACATAATTACCTAAAGAAATGAGAATAGCTCATTTCCAAACATTAATGCTATAGGTTATCATCTGTCGTCGACACTTTCTAATTTTTCATTAGCAAAGCGCATTCTTATTTGCTGGGACTCAAAACTGAAACAGTTCTCGAAAGGGTATAGTTTGCTGATTAATCGAATCAAGAATCAAATATCGTTTAAAAAATCTAAAAATTTTAGCCGCCATATTCCAAGGAAGAAACAAAAAACCATATTGAAATCACATTTGGATAATGGAATCAAAATCGATTAAACATTTCCCGGTATGTCCGACTACTATGTGGCCTTGAATCGTCGTAATTTCACTGTTGCCAATAGAGGCATACTACAGCTATATGTATATATAGTGAAGACGTCGCTATAACTCAACAGCGAGCATCCAACGCTGATCTGGAGAAGGACAGCCTGAGGAAAACTATCCTGACTGGGGATTCCCGGTAGATTCCCTTCTCAACTCTGGAGAACCTGAATGTTATAGAACAGAAATATAAAGAAAAGGTGTGGGCGTTGGATTATTCTGACGACAGAGAGTTATTATTCAAGTAACGTAAAGAGTAGAGGTAAATAAACTAGCAAAATTATATTGGTATTTCATTCAGTTTATAAAAATTGCTTTTATGCAGCCATTATAGTTTAAGGGTCAATGACTATTAGAATATCAAGACGGTCAACTATATTCGCTTTCAGTGGTAGTTTATATCCAAGAGGCAGATTATTTACCCACAATAAAATTAGTTAAACGATAAAAATAAACTTTCGTCGCATTGTTAATTAATCAAACTTGGGAGAGGAATAGAATGGTGGCAAAAAAAAGTTCACCTGTCCTTCCCATGACCCCATAAAAACTCACCATTTCGAATGCCACTTTTCGGGAATCAAAATTTGATTTTATGCGAAAGTTATATTTTACTCAAAACGCTTTGATAATATCGTGAACATATTTTCAGCAATCTTTAAACAGCATTAAATAGCATCATAGCATGCTACAGCTGTATACGCAACGGGGAACAATAGCCGGAACTGCTGCATATAAAAAATAAGTAAATTTTATATTATATTTAGGCCAGTTTTTTTACCATTACTATATGAGTAATTTATTTCAATTTATTTATTTTTCATATAGTTCCGCCTTTAGATCTCCTTTGGGTACTACTGTAACATGTGCTATAATACTCTAATAAATTTTCTAAAGATTGATGAAATTGTGTTCACTCTTTAGACGTACGGATAAAAATGTTAATTAAATGAAAAAGCGATATTATCAAAAGCGTTTAAGTAAAATATACCTTCCGCAAAAATTTCAAATTCTGATTCCTCAAAAGTGGTTTTCAAAATGGGTAGTTTTGGAGGTCAAGGGATGGTTAGATGAAATTTTATTTGGCACCATTTTATTCCTCTCCCAAGTTTGATTAAGTAGCAATGCGATGAACGTTTATTTCTATTGTCTACCTATTATTATTGTAGGTAAATAAAAATCGGCCTCCTGTTTAGAAACTATAACTAAAAGCGTAGTTGACCGTCCGATATTCTAGTAGTCTGTGTAAATGTATTATAGGATTGCATTGTGATTTTCAAATTTGCAAAATATTTCAGAAAGTCAAAATTCTGCCCTGTCTTAGAACACATTTGTGACAAGTGCTTCGAGTGTGGAACAATTCAACCCTCAACAAGCTGCCACTCCAGTGAACATAATTTACCAGCATATAAAACCGTGAAACTCGCCTCCCTAATTGGCATTCAGAACAGGCATTCAAGCACCCCCCCCCCCATGACCACACGACCGGCCACAGGCACCACTCTAATTCCCTCTCAGAGTGATGGGAGGGGGGAGCAAGGAGGGAATGGGGAAGGACATGTATTTAGGGTATAGAATGAAGAAAGTGCTTCAACTGTTGTTTTGGGGGCACTCGTCTGCTAGTGTACCTATATAGTGCATGGGACAGCTGAAGGAGTAATCCTCAAATGGATCCTTGTGGCTCCAGTCAGAATCCCTGGTCTAATGGACTGACTTTACCGCAGATGAGGGATAACTAGTTGGCTGGCCATGCACACAGTGAGTGTATGAATCCAGATAGAAATTAGCGACTTTAAGCTCCACCACCTATATCCCAGACCGATAAATGTATCTAGAGTGCTATGCAGCCGCATATTTAGCCTGGCGACACATATGACGTGCATGCATCTAAGGTGAGGCGTGGACGTTCAATATTCTTCCGGCACTTAATGGCCCAAATAGTAAAAATCCTGAGCTTAAGCGATTTGCTGAAAGCTTTTAATGCACCAATGAGGTTTTTCAGTTTAGAGATTTTTCTATATAAAGAGAATATACAAATAGAATCATTAATACATTATAGAAGACGTACTACTAAATATTTGAATAGGTATGTAATTATACAACCTTTAGAGAAAGTTCGAATACAGTAGGTGGGAAAGCATTAGCAAAACCACATAGTAAAATAGCAATTATTTTAAATCGCCAACTACGAGGAGAACTAAAGTTTTTCTGCTCCCCATGCAACCGCCTTCTCGTGGCGGGGGTGTCCTGCTCCGGCAGGTAGAGTGCTGCGTTACCTGGGACCTCTCTCTCTCTCTCTCTTTCTCTCTCTCTCTCTCTCGCTCTCTCTCTCTCTATCTCTCTCTCCACCCATCTCTCTCTCTCTCCCACTTTCTCTCTCTCTCTCTCTCTCTCTCTCTCTCTCTCTCTCTCTCTCTCTTTCTGTCTGTTTGTTCACA